>BPLR01015454.1:0-32007 GCA_021605095.1 Caerostris extrusa | reverse complement strand
GTTACGTATTGCTCTTTTTACCCGGTATTCGATGAAACCTGCACATATTGTTAACTTTCAGATTGTTTGCTAAGTTGGAACTTGTCCTGATACTGCTCACTTCTTTAGACATGTATACTTGCTTGCGTCTTTGAGAAACATCATATACCTATTTATGAAATATTTATGTACTTTACCTGAACATTGAAACCATATATCTCAATTTCGACATCCAAGATATTTGACGAATTTGCCTTTGCTCTAGAATTTTCCGCATTAAATTAAAATTCAAGGATATCCGACACTTCCTTACAAAGTCCTTCCTTTAGAGCCTTTGTAAGAAGCAAAATTTATCCATTGGCAGTATCCATACTACGAAAGATATTTCACTTAACATTCTTCAAAACCGTGGACGGTCATCATCTCTCTGAGTCTCTCTCTCAATAATCCAGTGGCCTGATGGCTATAACTGTGGCTCTCGGTACCACAGGTTTCGGTTTTGAGTCTCGGCGGTGCCAAGGACGTTTTTAGTGGTTCGGAGTCCGCTTTAAAAACTGGGGTGTAGGTCAAGGTGGTCTGTTTAGCCCTCGTGTGCACAAGGGGACCCTACAGCAACAAACCAAACCAAACCAAAGTATCAATAATCCAAGTAGTCTTTCTAATCTTTGTCGAGTCTCTCATATGTCTGAAAATCAATCCAACCGAATGTTCTGTCCCCCAGACCATGAAACCCATTTTAAAAGAATAACCAGTTGATTTTTGTCTCTTCCCGTGGCTATTCCTTATTTTCTCTCCATGGGTAACTGATTGATTCAGAGTTTCAAAGAAAATATCTTTAGGGATTCCAAAGGAATGTTCTCATTTTAGGTCCTTATCTGTTATATAAATAATATAGGAATGCATGTTTTTCGATTGCTGATATTTATACGGATACAGAATACCAACAATTAGCCATTTTTTAAATACCATCTGTAGGCCAGTTTCCCCATACTTGTCATGCATGTGTCCTGTATATGATTTTGATTTTTCTGACATCGAAATGGCAACTACTAAAGTAAAAAATTATTTAAACAAAAAATGTATTGTTGGAAGAAACACAAAAATATTTCGAAAAAAAAACGATAATACTTTTGTATAAAATGGTATTAATTAGCATGTGATACATCTCGTATTGTTGAGGTTGAAGCATATTAAATAATGACGTAATTAAAATAAACTACAATGTAAAGAAAATTTTTCAAATTTTATATTAAATTTAAGTAATTATGATTTAAAATTGAAATAGTATACATTATTATTCCTTATTGAAGATGCGTTTCTACAACATCGTGCAGTAAGTTTTTAAACTATGCAAACAAAATGCATTAATTTTGTACTTAACTCTTTTTTTTCCAACATAAAAGAAAAAGAAAATTTTCATAACATTTATAAGCATTTATAATTAATTTGAGAAATATTTACCATAACATTTTAAAAATCTTTATTTAAACTAAACACAATACAATAATACAAATTTTAACAAAATTACTGTTAAAACACAATTAAATTTGTATAAATTTTTCGATGAAAATAATTTTTTCGAATCATTTTTCGAAACACAATGAAAATCAATAAAAAGAAAAATTACATAGGTAAGAAGAAAAGAAAGAAAAATAAGTAAAAAAGAAAGAAAGAAAAAAAAAAAATTTCACAGTACATGATCAAAAAGATTTAAAAAAATTAATATATATATTTTAATAAAAGTATGAATTCTTTAAAAAATATCCAAACCTTAAAATTTTTAAAAATATGAATTTTCAAACAATTTTTAAAAATTTAAAAGTAAGAGATGTATGATAGTTTTGATCCTGTTTTGCAAATAAAAAAGGAAATTCATGGAATTTTCAAATCTTAGTACACAGATCACAGACGTCCTCTCTGGTCATTCCGCATGCCTGGGTTAATAATATATCCTTTGCATTTTTGTGAATAAAGATTTTATCATCGTCATCGTCATAATTATAAGTTATGAGCTTCAAGAAAGCTTCGTCCAGTTCTTCCTGCTGTTGATAGATTATAAGAATATATTATAAATGTCTATTATAAAAGAATGTATATAGTAAATATTCTATTATAAAAAGAATAAATTATAAATATCCATTCGACAACTGATAGCGTGGAAGTGACAAACTCGATGAAAAAAATAATAACTAAATCGACCCCATAGAGTAGGAAATGGCATTTTAGAGGGATTTCATTAGCAGGAAAAAGATTTTAATTTTGAATAATTGAAAATTATTCATAATTAAAATTTACGGGAAAGCGTGTAAGACATGTAATTAGCCTCATTATTAAATTCATTATTTATATGTCATTCATTTAATTTAACGTCATTATTTATGTAATTATTAAACGTACTTGATTAATTAATAAAATTAAAATTAATTTGTAATAATTAAAATTTAACGTCATTATTTAATTAATTTAATATCATTAATTATTAAACATACTTCATTAATTAATAAAATTAATTTAATTTTTAATGATTATTGATTAATTAATTTAACGATATTAATTATTTAATTACTTAAACGACCTTGATTAATTAATTTAACGTAATTAAAGTTAAATGTCAAATTTTAATGGATAAATTTTACTAATTAGAATTTTACATGATATTGAGAAAATACAAGACGAAAAAAAATTCCACATTAACTATTCAATTTGTTTATTTCACAGCATTTTTGCTCAGCGGTTACACCTGTATAACATCCCTAACGCTATCCGTAGTCGTATTATAGGTATAATTTTTTCGTTAGCTGAGTGCAAGGAAATGAATGGCAAAATACAGCACATTTTTCTATCATTTATACTTCTCTAATTTATCAAAATAATATTAAATAAATAAATTAAATGAGTTATTCATTTTGTGAAAATGAGTTCATTTTTAAAAATTGTTTATAGTGCTGATGCACACTGAAGTGACAAAAGTCATGGGATACCTCTTAATATCGTGTCGGCCCTCTTTCGCCCGGCGAAGTGCAGCAACTCGACGTGGCATGGACTTAAAGTCGTTGGAAGTCTTCTGCAGGAATATTGAGCCATGCTGTCTCGACGTCCATAATTGTGAAAGCGTTGATGGTGCAGGATTTTGGGCACGAACAGACCTCTCGATGATGTCCCATAAATGCTCGATGAGATTCATGTGGGGCGATCTAGGTGGCCAGATCATTCGTTGGAATTGTCCAGAATGCTCTTCAAACCAATTGCGAACAGTTGTGGCCCGGTTACATGGCGCATTGTCATCCATAAAAAAATCCCATCGTTGTTTGGGTACATGAAGTCCATGAATGGCTGCAAGTGATCTCCAAATAAAACATAAGCATTTCCAGTCAATGTTCGGTCCAGTCGCACCAGAGGACCAAGTCCATGCCAAAATAACAGCCCAACCATTACGACCACCAGTTTGAACAGTGCCTTGCTGAAATGGCTTCGTGGGGTCTGCCCACACTTACCATCAGCTCTTACCAACTGAAATCGTGACTCATCGGTTTCCATTCATCTAGGGACCAACCGATATGCTCACGTGCCCACGACTGCAAGCGATGTCGTTTGTCAGTAAAGGCACTGAGTCGGTCTTCTGCTGGAATAGCCGAAGAAAGCCAAATTTACAGTTCTAACAGACAAGTCCCTTGTACGTCCCAAATTTCTGCGGTTATTTGACGCAGTTCCTGTTAGAATTTACGACTCTTTGCAGACGTTGCCGGTCTAGGTCGTTAAGGCGGCGGTCGACCACTGCGCTGTCCATGGTGGGATTTATGCCTTTACAGACGTGGATCTGGGAATGTTGAATTCCCTAACGATTTCAAAATGGCATGACCCATGCGTCTAGCTCCAACTAACATTCCGAGTTCAAGTCTGTTAATTCCCGTCATGCGGTCATCATTACGTCAAAACCTCTTCACATGAATAACTTGAACAGAAATGAAAGCTCTGCGAAAGCACTGCGCATTTATACCTGTTCTACGCGATGCTACTGCCATCTGAAAATTTGCATATTGCTATCCATGACTTTTGTCACTTCAGTGTAAAGCGCTTCGCCAAAACGAAAAACTTTTGATGTTGGCGAAATATGCACACAGCTAACAGAAAAGTACATCAGAAATAAATAATAGTATACCATAAATAATTATTACATAAAAATAGAAATGAAAGAGGAAAATTTTTTATTCAACTCACTTTTGATGTTTTGAATGCAACCTTTACTCAAAATGAAAAAAAGTTCATGTGAGAATCTACTTGGCGTGTTACTTTACAGTGATTGGATTTACTTTTTGGCAAATCGCCCTCATGGCGACATATTTGAAATGATAGAATTTTTTTTTTTTTTTTTATTTTAGCTTATATACGGGTTTTTGACTTTTGCGTAAAACTTTTTAAATTAAAAACGCACTCTAGGTTTATTTTCGAATTATACGGTATTTTTGAGGATGGATCTCTTTCGTGCAATGCTTGTTCCTTGTAGTTGTTTTCAAATTTTTTTGCAATCGGTTTCAAATTTTTCATTTACTTTAGGATTTTCTTCTGGAAATTTTTAAATGCCTATTAGACTTTTTGTTTTATCAATAGTTCTTTGCAACGTGTACAGCTGACAATCACCCCTATGAGTAATCGATACATCCCTTTCTGCTCTTAAACCACTGTTTATCTTCCCTAGTGCTCGATGCCACAGGTTTCGGGTTCGAGTCACGGCGGTGGCATGGATGTTTGTAGTGATTCGGAAATTATAGGTCCTGGCCTAATATGACTGCAGAGTGTAGGACTGACAACCCTATAATGTAAAAGGAAACCATTTCCTGTCTCAAAATCTACCAGTAGGCGGACAGCTTTTGCCTACCATGGGCTATGCCAGGGAGGTTACTTTACCATTCCACACAATCGGAGGTTCTGACTATATTCATATAATTTTATCCTAATGCCATGTATTATATAAAATATGAGTTAAATATATAGTTCGAGTTCCGGCGGTGTCATGGGTGTTTGTAGTGGTTCGAAATCCACTTTAAACCGTAGGTCCCGGTCTAAACAGGATCGTAGAGCGTGTTACTCGCGTCCGTAGCTTATCTTCCAGTTGCACGTGGCCCCTGGATAGTGCTAAATGTGTGACAGCGGTGATAACGAAATCTGATGCTGGCGAAATGTGTCCCTGGCTAACGAAAATACCAAAATGTCCCCAAATAATGATAGAAAACTCTAAATAGTGGCCGTTGCAGGATTCATTTTTTATTTCGGCTTATATACGAATTATGACCTTCGGCAGTCTCGGTATATATATTCTTAAATATAGGTCAATTCTCTTGGCCATAGATGTCCGGAAATATAGTGTTGCGAGACCTGACAGTTGAGAAAGATTTTAAACGTATTTTCTAACAGCAAGATAAAACCAACAACTAATTGTATTTAAAAAACACCACCAAATATTTATAAAGAAAATATTATTTAATGCCACTGTTTTAGTAGATTCCTCTTAAATGTAAACAATTTTCATATTAAAAATATTATACCTTGTCTAAAAGGTGCTTAATTTTGAACCTCTTTAAGTTGCATATGAAGGGGCAAAATATTTCTGGTCGCATATAAAATGTACTAATATTATGGTAATGATTGAGCAAAAAATTATTACTTATTATTAATATTATTATTTTTTATATATTTGCTCCAATTATATTTTCATTATTAAGCAAAATGATTGCATCAAACTCTCTGTAGCTAAAAAAGAAATTTAAGATTTTATGTTGTAATGCTGGTGAACTATGGGCTTAAAATAATGTTTTGATGAAGTTCATTTAAAAGTTTCTTTTAAATTGGGTTTAATTTAAAGATTATTTAAAACTCAATGTTATTGAACCATTTTGAAATTATTACATATCAGATTTAATTTAAAAAAAAGTTAACGTTTTTTAAATACTATTGCCACATAGCATTTTTTACCTGAAACTATAAGCCTGAAAATTAAATACAAAAAACTTTAAATATAGGTTGGTCATAATGCTGTAAAAAGAACCCCTCGTCACAATGAGTGCACATTCGGACTGAAGATACTTGAAGAAGGGGGAAACCGTACTGCATCAAAAAGTTCAAAGTGTATTAATAGATGGCGTAAGCAGCCTAAAGAAAGTGAATTCATCTACCAGTGATAGTTTCAATCGAAATGACAACGTATTTGGCATGAGTTGTACATTCAACTAACTATAGTGTTCAATGTGCTCGATTGTTTCGGTTTCTTGACGGCAAAAAATGACTTCCAAGTCATTCAACAGTTGTGACACTGTGAGGTGGAAAGCCCATCCACCACGGCAAGATCACACACGAAACTGGATGGAAAAAGTCGGTGGAACTTTTTTTGGATGCCGTATCGTTTCCCCCTTCTTCAAGTACCTTCAGTTGAAATGTGAACTCACTGTGACGAGTGGTTCTTTTTTTTGACGGCATTTTGAAATTATTACTTTAATTATAATCACCCTGTATATAAAGTTTAATTTTATTCATTTAAAGTCTCTCCTAAGTAAAATCTCTCTGACTACGTGTTTTTATTTTACCACATTACCAACTGGAAGTGCTATATAGTATTTCATTATCAATATTAACATGAAATTAATATTTTTTACAAAAACACACTAAAGAAATTTATTGAAGACTGTGAAACAAGAAAATGTTTTGTAAACTTACTTTTGCACCATTTTCATTCAATGTAATGTATGTGTCAATACATAGAAATTTCCTTTCCTTTTTAATGTTTTGTGCTTTAAATCCTTGATTCCAAATCTAGAAAAAAAATTCCAAAATTATAGCCATAATTACATATATATTAATATGTATACTAAATTATTAAAAATAAAATTATATCCTTTAAAAAAATCTTGTTAAGTTTCTATTTATCAATTCATTTTTTTAATACTTCACATCATTGTAAATAAAGTAGCTAGTATTGTTAATATTTTTACTTATAAATTTTTTGATTTCATACGATTTGAAAGTAAATAATCTAATATTATTTATATTTTACTTATCAATTAATTACTTTAATATTACGAATAATTATTAAATAAAGAAACTAGTGTTTTTTCAATAGTTTATTATAAATTGTAAACAAAATAACATACTCTTTAATATTTTGCATAATTTGAAAAGAAATAACTAATATTGTTCACGTTATTTATTTATCAATTTATTTTTTAATAATTCATATATATTGTAAATAAATAGTCTAGTTTTGTTAATGTTTTTTGCTTATAAGATTATTATTTCATATTTTTTATTTAATTTCTAAATAAATAATCTAGAATTGATAGTTTTATTTATTAATTTATTGAAACATTTCATATAGTTTGTAAATAAAATAATCTATTATTTTAAAATTTCACAAAATTTGTAAATTTATTAATACTGATTGGTAATTAATGCTGATAAACTAATAACTAATTGATAATTAATATTGATAAATGAAAATATTGACAATAGACAATGTTTTCAATTATCAATATATTTCTTTATTATTACACAGAATTTGGAAATAAATAAGCTACTATTGGTTATGTGTTTACTTTTAATTTATAGCTTTCATTTTATGTAATTTGCAAATAAGTTATTTACTCTTGAATATATAAATGGATATATAATTTCACATAATTTGTAAATAACTATTATTGTTAATGTTTTACATTATCAAATATTTTCTTTAATATTTCATATAATTTTTAAATGAATAGCTTAGTTTTGTTAATGTTTAATTTATCAATTTATTTATTTCATATTTTATTGTAATTTGTAATTAAATAATCTAATCTTTAATGTTTAATCTAATTTGGATATATATATATAAACTAGTATTGTTAATCTTTTCAATTATAAATTTATTTATTTCATATTTCATATTATTTGAAAAGAATAATCTAATATTGTTTGTTATTATATGAACTTGATAACTGAAACATCAGCAACACTAGTTTATTTATTTAAAAATTATTTGTAAAAGAAATTCTTTGATAAGTAAATAAACTAGTGTTGCTGATGTTTGCAGTTATCAAGTTCATATAATTTGGAAGTAAAAAATATATTAAATATTTTACATAATTTGTAAATAGATAATGTAATATACAGAGATTCAAAATGTTCTTGTATTTAAAATGATTAAATATAAAAAATTATTTAAAAAAATCATCTGATAAATTTTTAAAATGAAAGAAAAGGTAAAAAATGAAAACATTATAGGACAAACAATTAAGAGAACAGTTTTAAATTTTTTTTTTAAATAAAATTATTTAAATTTATGAATTCATTTTTATATAAACTTTCTATTTTATGTTAGTTTACGATCATGTGCAAAATAGTTTCAACAAAGTTAAAATATTTTACTACACAAAATCAGTTCTCAATTTTCAAATCTAGTTTCAAAAACCTTTTTAAAATAATAAAATTTACTAATCCTTAAAAAAGATATGTTTAATTTTTATAGTTTTATTACACTTTTTTAGATTTATTTTATTACTTTGCAGAATTTGTAAAAATTTACTCACAATGTTTAATGAAATTTCATTCTTATTAAATATTTGTGAATATTTTCATTACTATTAGTAGTTGATCAGTGATATATCAGTGAAGTAATGCCTCATTATATAACACAATATATTATAAAAATAAAGTAATCAGTAATCAGTCATGCTTCTTAATATAAAACAATATATTAAGAAGCATGTTTCATGTTTTGCCTTTTGGAATGAAGAAATAAGTGTGTCAATAGTGTTCAATGACTAACAAATAATAATATTGATAATATTTGTATTTTGCATTTTAAAGTAGTAATAAATAATTCATTGAGTTTTGTTCAATGACTAACAAATAATAATATTGATAATATTTTTATATTGCATTTTCAAGTAACAATAAATAATTTAATGAATTTTCAAAAATTAATGAGTAATTATATTAAAATATTCATATTTTATCTACCAATGCTATGAAATAAAAAGATTAAACCAGTTTTCAATGATTAATTAATAATAGCATTGAATTCTTATTTTACCTTTCAATTCAATCTAAATAAGTGATTAAATGAGTTAATATTATTATGAATATATCTTTAATAACTATAAAAAAACAGTAACATGTTATATATTTATATATATAATGCAAATATGAATATTTTTTAATACAATTATTAATTAATAATAGCATTAAAATATTTATATTTTGTCTTTTTATGCTATAATAAAAGAGATTAAATAAACAGTTAAATGAGTAATTAATATTATGAACAGATCCTTAATAAATATAAAAATACATTAACAAGTTACATATTTATGCATAATGAAAATATGGCCAATTAACAGAATAGAAATATTTTAATAGTATTATTCATTAATAATAGTATTAAAAATATATATAATATATCTTTTAATGCTATGAAATAAAGAGATTAAATCAGCTTTCAATGATTATGAATAAAAGCATTGAAAATATTCTTATTTTACCTTTCATTTCAATGTAAATATGTGATTAAATGAGTAAATAATATTATGAACAGATTTTTTAATTATTATTAAAATACAGTTACAAGTTATATATAATGTAAATATGGCCAATTAACATTATATGAATATTTTTAATACAATTATTAATTAATACTAGTATTAAAATATTCATATTTTGTCTTTCAATGCTATAAAATAAAGAGATTAAATAAATGGTTAAACAAGTAATTAATATTATGAACAGATCTTTAATAATTACAAAAGTACAGATTACATATTTATGTATAATGCAAATATGGCCAATTAACAGAATAGAAATATTTTACTACTATTATTAAATAATAATAATAATAAACATTCATATTTTATCTTTCAATGTTATTAAATAAAAAGAGATTAAATCACCTTTCAATGATTAATTAATAACTGCATTGAAAATATTTTTATTTTACCTTTAATTCAGTCTGAATAAGTGATTAAATGAGTTATTAATATTATGAACAGATCTTATAAATAATAATTACATAATAATATTATAATAATTATAAAAATACAGTTAACAGGTTATATATTTATATATAATGCAAATATGGCCAATTAACAATTATTCAAAGTTTTTAGTTCCAATATTGTTTATTATTTTAAAGAGCATTTTAACACGGATGCTTAAACCAAATATTAAAATAAGAACTTAAATAATACATAATATTATTGCAAAGTAAAACATAATTGTAAGAAATTAAAAATTCGCTTTTATTAAAAAAAAAAAAACAAATATATATTTTTAATTATTGTTGATTCATTATAATATAAAAAAAGTATAAATGTATTTAATATTCAATCAAAATTGTTCAAATGAATTAAAAATGTATTTAAAAATACAATGAAGGAATTTGTTCAAAATTTATTTAATATTCAAGAAAGTAGTATGATTTATAAAAGGCATTAAAACTTGAATAGATTTTTATTCTTACTTTTTTATTTTCCTCCTTTAGCTGTGTGACATTTCTGTCAATAGGTTGGAATTGAGCCTGACTTACAATGTTTTGTGCCTCAATATTTATTCTTGGTTTTGGTTGAACCTAAAAGAATATACAGATATTGGTATTTTTAAAATAAAAATTCAAATTTTTATTCACCAAATATTTAACATTTAAAATTTCTTTTAAATAATTCATTCATAAAAACTTTGTATTCGAAATTTAATTTCAAACTGTGTACAATTCTGGTAAGATGTATTGAATAAAAATAATAATAAAAATTTTAAAAAGTAACAAATAAACATTTCATGTTCCAATTATTAAAAATTTTTTTATTATAATTATTTAAATTTCTACATTTCTTTAAAAATTATTTTGTATTTTATCTTACATTATTTTGATATAATTGATAAAATAATTTCATATATGAATTTTTACGTTACATTCTGTTCACAGTTACAAAATATTTTTAAAAACCACTTTATCATTAAAATATGAGTGTTCCATTTTTATTTTTTAATAATGTTAACATTTACTTCACTTGTCTCATGATAAATTTTATTTATAATATCTATATATTATATTTTTTTATTTATTAAAGGAACGATTATGATATTTTTTAATACTATTAGTGATTGTGATGAAATGGATGTAAAGGAAACATGTTTAAAAGATATCTATGAATTCCTTAAAGATTTTAAGTATATGAATTCCTTAAAATGTGGAAAGTTTTAAAAAAAGTTTTTTGTATTATTTTTTTTCTCACAATATAACAAGATAAAATGACATCACTCCTCTAATTCGTTTTCCTTATAAATTATTTTCGTAGTCATTTTAAAATTTCTAATCAATTATGTTTAGCCAATATTAGATTAAATGGAATCTTTTACTTTAGAGGGAAAAACATTTTAGTGCTTTTTGACTATAATTCTATATAGTGATTATATAGACTATATTTGACTGTAATTCTATATAGGGACTATATAGACTATTTTTGACTACAATTCTATATAGTGATTTTATAGACTATATTTGACTGTAATTCTATATAGTGACTATATAGACTATATTTGACTATTCTATATAGTGACTATATAGACTATATATTTGACTATAATTCTATATAGTGACTATATAGATTATATTTGGCTATAATTCTATATTTTACTATAAAGTACTTTTGATTATAAAACACTGACTACAAATACGACAGTAGAATTGTAGGTTCGACAAAATGCATCAAAGGAAAAGTTCAATTACAATAAATCCACTGGATAGAAAGGTGGAAGAAAATCTTTCAGGAAGGACTTTTGGAATAAATATCCTCTGTTTGCGTATCATTCTCAGAAAAAGACTAGAAATTGAAACCAAAAAAGTCAACTGTTGAAATGCGCCACCAGAAAACTGGTTTGCCAAGCCAGTGAATTTGAACTTAGGCCACTGGTGCAATAGAAAATGCTTTCTCACACTTTTTCTGGGATGATGGTAGGGATTTTACTTAATGCAGAAGTATTGAAAATAATCGAGTCCAAAATTTTCACTCATTTTTTCAGAGTTACGAGTAGGAGTTTACACAATATTGAAATAATAATGTTGAAAATTTGGGGCATTTTTTTAAATTAGATTTTAAAAGCCGAGTTTTTTTCTATGAGCAGAGTTTTTTACTCAACGCAGAAGTGCTGAAAATAATCATCATCGGTGGCCCAACAGCCCTGTAGTGGACCCTAGGTCGTCTGCCTACTGGCAGATTTCTGGACAAGAGATGTTTTGTTTTTACGGGGTAGGGTTGTCAGCCTTACGTCCATCGCCCTACAGTCATATTAGACCGGTACCTATGGTTTAAAGTAAATTCCGAACCACTACAATCATCCACGGTACAGCCGGGACACGAACCCGAAACCTGTGGCACCGAGCGCCGAGTGCCTTCACTCGGCCATCAGGCCCCACTGAAAATAATAGGGACTAAAATTTACGATCACTTTTACTGGGTTACCAGCAGATGGTTTTACTGAATACAAAAGTGCTGAAAATAATAGGATCGAAATTTGTTTTTCTACTTACAATTAACCAATATGTATGCATCGATTGACTTAATGATTAATAAGTATTTGACTTTCCTTTAAAATTATTGAAATATTTTAAAATGAATGTTGATATGGTAGTCAAATAATCATATATGTGTTTAGTACTTAAAATTGCAATCCAAAGTGATAGAAGACACAAGAGTCATAAGTTTAAAAATTGTTAATTGAACTGCACAAATGATATTCCTTGCATCCTCTGAAACCTAGTAATATTACAATGCTCTTACTAATTGCAGCCATGTTACATATAATTATTTATTTATTTGCTAATTAATTAATACATTTTTTCAATATTCTTTTCATAAAAATTTCAATTTCTGTTCATCTGGAATTTAAATTATAAAGTAATTTAGTTCTTCACCCGTTCTGATGCATTGGGCACTTCTGGGATGGATGGATTCTTCTGGTTGGATTTGAAAATTAGTCTAAAAATAAATCATTTTCATGAAATTAAATGTATCATAAAATTATATAATATTTTCAATAGAAATTTCAAGACTACAAAAAAAAAAAAATCATATTTTTTTTTAATTACTAGTGTCTGTTTAGTTTGATGTATTGAAGAAACAAACTTCGTAATATCCAACACATTTATTTATTTTTTCAAATTCTTATATGGCACTCAAAATTCTGTCGACTTTGACGATAGGTTTTTGTAACTTAAGAGAAACGGAAACGGTGTGCTTATTTATTTTTTTAAAATTCAGATTAATATAATATGAAATAAATATTCATATGTATAATATGAAATAAATATGCATATGAAAATAAATAATGCTCAATGACATAGAAATTAATTTTATTAAAAAAATTCGTTTGAAAAGTTGAATTAAATTTTCTTTATAAACGCTAAACAATGCATTACAGCGTTGGAAATGAAAACCTAAAATATAAACAATTAAATAAATTATTATGCTAAAATTAAACTCCATAGTAGAATAACAGCCTTATATTAAAATATGTTAATATTTTGGCAGATTCGTAGAATTATTAACTGAAACTTCATATAAAAAGAATAGATTTTCACCTTGACCAACTGTTTTAGAATTAAAAACTTTTAGAGATAGTTTATTTTTTTTATTTATTAAAAATACGAGA
The DNA here is from genome assembly GCA_021605095.1 of Caerostris extrusa. Lineage (NCBI taxonomy): Eukaryota > Metazoa > Arthropoda > Arachnida > Araneae > Araneidae > Caerostris > Caerostris extrusa. The sequence continues at coordinate 18,357 of BPLR01015454.1, read as the reverse complement.
AAATCTGAAATTTTGATTAAAGATCACTTTTAAAAGTGCTCCTTTTTTTAATTTGAAAAGGAAGTCAACTGCAGGAAAATATGCCGATATGTTAATATTAATAGTCCATTAATTTGTAGATTTATTTCTTTGTTTATGACAGAATTCACAAAAAAAAAGAATTTTTTTATCTTTATGGAATTGCAGCTATTTTAGTTTTTGAAAGTAATCTCCTCATTATCATCATTGGTGAAACAGCCCCATGGTGCGCCAAATCTGTCTGCCTACTGGCAGATTACAAGATGAGAAATATTTTTCTTTTTACGGGATAGAGTTGTTAGCCCTACGCTCAACGCTCAGCAGTCATATTTGACCGAGACCTACGGTTTAAAAAGCGATTCCGAACCACTACAACATCCATGGCAGCGCCGGATTCGAACAATGGTACCGAGCGCTAGTCACTCGGTCATCGGGCGCCTGATATTAATCTACACACATATTTTTGGATTTTTAACGCACTACATTGTAATTGATGAGATGGTAAAAGAAAAAAAGAAAGACCTAATTTTAATATAGTTTTTTTATAATTTTTTGAAGTCACTTTTTAGTAATTAAATTGTTATTTATTTATTATTATTTAGCTGTTCAATACATCTTAGTTTTAATGTTCTGATTGTATTTGACCCTTTGAAATTATTAACAAAATAACTCCTCATGTTGGGAGATTTCAACTTTAGGTATATTCTGTTTTTACTTATAGTTTAGTACGACTCATTGATATTTCTCAAATGGCTGCATGTTATTTTTTTGTAACCCCCTCCCCCATGACAAAATTCTGATACGTTCCTGGATTGTAGAATTCATATTCTAAAAAGAAATACATTCTGAAATTATATAAATCTTTTTTATGCATGAAATATGAAAATGCCAAAATTAAAATCACATTTCTTACTTTTTTTTATTGTTGCGTGCGCCATCATCAAGTGTATTGAAATTGTTGATCAATCTAGTTGCTTGTACCCCTTTTTTCACTTGAAAGCACACCTAAAATAGTTTTTAAAAAAGTAATGAAGCTTTCACAGTTCATAAATTCACATAAATTATCAAACTTTTAAAAAAATATCCAGCAGCTAGATTAGTTTTTTTATAATGAACTAAATTGATTTTCCTGTCAGAAAGACTAGACGGAATTAAAAATGTGGTTTAATACAAGAATTAGTCATTTTTCTGTTGAAGAGTCTTTTAAAATATTAGTTGTCTCTAAATTTCTGTTGAAGAGTCTATTAAAATATTAGTTGTTCTCTCAAATTTCTGTTGAAGAGTCTTTAAAATATTAGTTATTCTATCAAATTTCTGTTGAAGAGTCTTTTTAAAATATTAGTTGTTCTCTCAAATTTCTGTTGAAGAGTCTTTTAAAATATTAGTTGTCCTCTTTAAATTTCTGTTGAAGAGTCTATTAAAATACTAGTTGTTCTCTCAAATTTCTGTTGAAGAGTCTTTTAAAATATTAGTTGTTCTCTCAAATTTCTGTTGAAGAGTCTATTAAAATATTAGTTGTTCTCTCAAATTTCTGTTGAAGAGTCTTTTAAAAATATTAGTTATTCTATCAAATTTCTGTTGAAGAGTCTTTTAAAATATTAGTTGTTCTCTCAAATTTCTGTTGAAGAGTCTTTTTAAAAATATTAGTTGTCCTCTTAAATTTCTGTTGAAGAGTCTATTAAAAATACTAGTTGTTCTTCAAATTTCTGTTGAAGAGTCTTTTAAAATATTAGTTGTTCTCTCAAATTTCTGTTGAAGAGTCTATTAAAATATTAGTTGTTCTCTCAAATTTCTGTTGAAGAGTCTTTTTAAATATTAGTTATTCTATCAAATTTCTGTTGAAGAGTCTTTTAAAATATTAGTTGTCCTCTTTAAATTTCTGTTGAAGAGTCTATTAAAATACTAGTTGTTCTCTCAAATTTCTGTTGAAGAGTCTTTTTAAAATATTAGTTGTTCTCTCAAATTTCTGTTGAAGAGTCTTTTAAAATATTAGTTATTCTATCAAATTTCTGTTGAAGAGTCTTTTAAAATATTAGTTGTTCTCTCAAATTTCTGTTGAAGAGTCTTTTAAAAATATTAGTTGTCCTCTTAAATTTCTGTTGAAGAGTCTATTAAAATACTAGTTGTTCTCTCAAATTTCTGTTGAAGAGTCTTTTTAAAATATTAGTTGTTCTCTCAAATTTCTGTTGAAGAGTCTATTAAAATATTAGTTGTTCTCTCAAATTTCTGTTGAAGAGTCTTTTAAAATATTAGTTATTCTATCAAATTTCTGTTGAAGAGTCTTTTAAAAATATTAGTTGTCCTCTTAAATTTCTGTTGAAGAGTCTATTAAAATACTAGTTTTTCTCTCAAATTTCTGTTGAAGAGTCTTTTAAAATATTAGTTGTTTTCTCAAATTTCTGTTGAAGAGTCTATTAAAATATTAGTTGTTCTCTCAAATTTCTGTTGAAGAGTCTTTTTTAAAATATTAGTTGTTCTCTCAAATTTCTGTTGAAGAGTCTTTTTTAAAATATTAGTTGTTCTCTCAAATTTCTGTTGAAGAGTCTTTTAAAATATTAGTTGTCCTCTTAAATTTCTGTTGAAGAGTCTATTAAAATACTAGTTGTTCTCTCAAATTTCTGTTGAAGAGTCTTTTAAAATATTAGTTGTTCTCTCAAATTTCTGTTGAAGAGTCTATTAAAATATTAGTTGTTCTCTCAAATTTCTGTTGAAGAGTCTTTTAAAATATTAGTTATTCTATCAAATTTCTGTTGAAGAGTCTATTAAAATACTAGTTGTTCTCTCAAATTTCTGTTGAAGAGTCTTTTAAAAATATTAGTTGTCCTCTTTAAATTTCTGTTGAAGAGTCTTTTTAAAATATTAGTTGTCCTCTTAAATTTCTGTTGAAGAGTCTTTTAAAAATATTAGTTGTTCTCTCAAATTTCTGTTGAAGAGTCTATTAAAATACTAGTTGTTCTCTCAAATTTCTGTTGAAGAGTCTATTAAAATATTAGTTGTTCTCTCAAATTTCTGTTGAAGAGTCTTTTAAAATATTAGTTATTCTATCAAATTTCTGTTGAAGAGTCTTTTAAAATATTAGTTGTTCTCTCAAATTTCTGTTGAAGAGTCTTTTAAAAATATTAGTTGTCCTCTTAAATTTCTGTTGAAGAGTCTATTAAAATACTAGTTGTTCTCTCAAATTTCTGTTGAAGAGTCTTTTAAAAATATTAGTTGTTCTCTCAAATTTCTGTTGAAGAGTCTTTTAAAATATTAGTTATTCTATCAAATTTCTGTTGAAGAGTCTTTTAAAATATTAGTTATTCTATCAAATTTCTGTTGAAGAGTCTTTTAAAAATATTAGTTGTTCTCTCAAATTTCTGTTGAAGAGTCTTTTAAAAATATTAGTTGTCCTCTTAAATTTCTGTTGAAGAGTCTATTAAAATACTAGTTGTTCTCTCAAATTTCTGTTGAAGAGTCTTTTAAAAATATTAGTTGTTCTCTCAAATTTCTGTTGAAGAGTCTATTAAAATATTAGTTGTTCTCTCAAATTTCTGTTGAAGAGTCTTTTAAAATATTAGTTATTCTATCAAATTTCTGTTGAAGAGTCTTTTAAAATATTAGTTGTCCTCTTAAATTTCTGTTGAAGAGTCTATTAAAATACTAGTTGTTCTCTCAAATTTCTGTTGAAGAGTCTTTTAAAATATTAGTTGTTCTCTCAAATTTCTGTTGAAGAGTCTATTAAAATATTAGTTGTTCTCTCAAATTTCTGTTGAAGAGTCTTTTAAAATATTAGTTATTCTATCAAATTTCTGTTGAAGAGTCTTTTAAAATATTAGTTGTTCTCTCAAATTTCTGTTGAAGAGTCTTTTAAAATATTAGTTGTCCTCTTAAATTTCTGTTGAAGAGTCTATTAAAATACTAGTTGTTCTCTCAAATTTCTGTTGAAGAGTCTTTTAAAAATATTAGTTGTTCTCTCAAATTTCTGTTGAAGAGTCTTTTAAAATATTAGTTTCCTCTTAAATTTCTGCTGCATAAACTTTTAAAATATTAGTTGTCCTACTAAAATTTATGTTGAATAAACTTTTGAAATATTAGTTGCTCTATCAAATTTATGTAGAACAGACTTTTTTAAAATCTAAATTTCCTATCGGATTTCTGTAGATATTTTTGAAATATCAGTTGGCCTATTTAATTTTTGAAAAGACTTTTGAGATAATAGTTGTCATATTTAAGTCTTCCTGTGACTAACTTATATCTGTGATAATATGATTTGGGTTACTTTTCACGACGTTTTTTTTTTTAATCTATAATAAGAAAGCTTTGGTAATCAGTAGCTATAATTTATCAAAGCTTTCCTTTTTAGTTTTAGTAAATTCATATCTAATTTCATTTTATCGTATAATCAAATTTCTGTTTCTAAAGCTTAAATCTTTCTCATAATTGTGCTTGCACTTATCAATTATTTTTACTATTGTGATGCAATTTTTACAGGATTTTCCATCTAAGATCTTTTATACTGAATTTCCCAGTCCCATATTTTCCAAAAAGAAATAGAATAGGAATATCTAGCTTATAAATAAAAAAAAAAAGTTACTAATTTCTTTTTCTTCCCATTAAATAAAGAGAATAGTTAGGTTTACTATTTTTGTCCCTATTTATTCATATTGAAGACAAATATTAATATTTGCAGACGTATAGTTTACAATGTAAATTCAAAATTTTGCTAATTAAATATTATTTAATATGATTCACTAGGAAATGGGATTTCCTTAGAAATGCACATGAAAAATCTGAGGAAAAGATATGTTCATTATTATATTTTTGCGTGTGTACATTTGGGCAATACTCACATGATATTTCTTTTCCAGTTGAGGAGATACTTTAATTTTTCTCTTCATATCCCTCATAATTTCGCTGGTTTTATCGTCTATTTCTTCATTTACTGGCACACTTACCTAAGTAAAATAATAAAAATCAGATTAAATCTTGGATACTTCTAAATACATACTAGCATTTTTTTACCATTTTATATATTATATTTAATAGTATAATCAATATTTAATGTTCAAAGTGAAATCTAATACATTTGCAAATTATTAATGGATACTAGCAAAATTATATTTTATTATTAGCATTTATCCACTTTCTTTACGAAATCTTGCAATAAGGTGAATTTTAAGTTTTATTAGGTTGTTAGCGGTGAAGTGCTTAACTAGTGAGTAGAAGGACATGGATTCGGGTCTCGCTAACGGTTCACTTTGCAGTCAATGCTTTCAGAAATCGAGATTGGTTTGTCGCTCTACGGTCATTTTGTGCACACGAGGACTAAACAGACCGGGACTTACGGTTTAAAGTGGATTCCGAACCATTAAAAACCACCATGGAATTCACAAACATCCATGCCACCTCCAGGATTCGAACCTGGAGTCTGTGGTAAATTAAAGACCAGAGCGCTGGCCAATTGGCCATCAGGCTGCTGGAGGAAATTACAAATTGGAACACGTCCATACCAAAAACATATATTTGGGCATACGGAGAGCATACCAAAAAACATACATTTGGATATATATAGGACCTATATCAAAACATATATTTCGCAATACGTTGAATATGTCATCATCAGTGGTGCAACAGTCCCATGGTGGAGAAAGGCCATCTACCTGCTGGCAGATTTCCACACAGGAGATGTTTTCTTTTTATGGGTCAGGGTTGTTAGCCCTACGCCAAACACTCTACAGCCATATTAGACCGGGTTACGGTTCAAAGCGTTTCTGAACCACTACAAACATCCATGCCACCGCCAGGACTCGAACCCGAAATTTGTGAACTGCCAGAGCGCTAGCCACTCGGCCATCAGACCCCACAGAAATCGAGGTTTCATTGGTAATTGTGACAGCGTGTGCAAGCATTACCAATCGACGGTCAGGCTGTCTTGTTGGTGTCTCCCCCTAACCCATCGTAAGCAAACATGTGACATTTATACTTTAATATTTTCCAGTAAGATAATAATTAAGACCTCTTTAAACTGCCGTCGTGTTTGAGCCCGGACTGTTTCTCACACAAGACAGTGCTTTAAACTTTAAAATCGTTTCTAGAATGCAATGTCCTTTCGATGTCTATTTGTCAATACAGTAGGCGTACTTTAATCCAGTATATTCGGGATCCTGGTTGTGCAGAATTAGTGGTTTTGCCGGATTATTGAGCTTCAATATAGTTTTAACGCGGTTACTAAAGATAAATCACTCTAGATACAAATTCAAGCCATCAGGACAGGAATGCAGATAATTTGTTCATGCCTTTTTTGAAGTGTTCACTCTATAAATATCCGGCATAGTATTTCAATATTCTAGCGATTGCAAAATCAAAATTCATACATCTAAAATTAGTTGAATTAATTGTTCTGTATTGATAAAAGCGCAATACAAAAGAAAAATTAATGTTGTAAAAGATAGTTAAAGCAAACTGTAGAGTGCTATCTTAAGGTAAAAAAAAAAGAAAAAGAAAAAGAAAAAATACTTATGGCCTTACTGATTAAAGCTGTATCTGTTATAACACGTGATTCGGAGCTCTTCAAAAATAGAAAATGTGAGCAGCGATGTACCGCAACTATACGGTCAAGGAAGCAGACACCAGAATTCACACGACAAAATCCAAATCTATAGCTGCCGGATAATAGAAAGTGCCGATCCATCGAATGCCGAATTAAAGATAGCTTACCATAGTTCATTTTGTGCATTAGTCGAATACGAAGGACATCAATGACAAAAAAAAAAGAAGACCTTTCTGAAACCCCATGTCATAACTGATTAAAATACTACAATAATAAGATCCCTATTATTTAAAATTTAACTAGAATATGCATTTTAAGTTTTTGTCCTTTTTTCTGAAACTCCCTTTAAGTTTGTTCTAAGCGTTTGCTAATACATTAAGAATAATATTTTAAAAAACATCAAAAGCTCTTAATTAGTTAAGATAGTCTTGGAAAGAACATTTAAATTATACCACACCAGATTTTACTTACTTGATAAGCACTTCCTAAGTTATTGAACGTTTGGGTACTTCTATTTTGATTTGCAGATGGGGCAGTCACATTATAAGTTCTATCCATCAGTTCTTTCTTTATTTTCAAGATCTCCTAATAATATAAAAACGTAAAGCAATGAAAATTTAAATAAACCATTAAATAAAAACAAAATTCTATAACAACTTTTATTATGTGCCATGGTGGTGTCCTAAACGAAACTGGGAATGAAAACTTGAAAAATATGTATTTAAGAAATTAAACCTAAATTTATAAAATATGTTTCAGAATTTAGAAACCTCAAGTTTGCATTTTTATTCGAATTGCATTGTATTTTCAAACGTGAAACAATTTTTCTAGACTAATACTTTCTGGACCACTATTTCTCCCGACTTGCAGCATTTTAATACGTTTGCTCTTGGTGGCATTATCGCTACGTCTATTGTTATTATTTTTAATCGTTATTATGTTTTGCACTCTCGATTAAAATTCTTTATCAATATATGGCTTCCATAATAATTTGTAGAATTCTACAGAGTATTTCCATAACAGTTAATTATTATCAAGACGTTAACTAGCTTATTACTTTGATTTGGGAAGAGTTGGGAATTTCTACGAGTTCATTGAAAATAAAAGGTTCATTTACTATACAATAAAACACCGGGTCATATTTGCTAATTTGTATATAAATCCGAAGATTTACGTTCTTGTTTATTTGCGTATATTATTCCTAAATGTAGATGTTAAAACAAATGCTAGTTTTTTTTTTGGGTTCTTTATGTAAGGTTGTTATGTTATATAAGTTATTTATGTAACTTATATTCTTTATGTAAGTTCTTTATTTCATTCTTTATGATTTATTAAATTCTACGAAGAATATAATTAGCAGTTTTAATTAAATTAAATTTGCCATTATAGAGCAAAAATTGCTATAGTAGGAATAAATATTCTTTTTCGCATAGTTTATTTAAAATTGATTGTATATTTATTGTTCTTTTAAAAAATATGGAGTTCTTATAAATGAAACTTTTCTTATCACATAGTACCTACCATCTCACTGAACCTACAAAAAATAACTTTTAATGTTATATTGCAATAATAAACAATAAAATATCATACCTCTTGCATTTCTTCTAATAAAACAATTTATTTTATTTTGTAATAAGTAGTTAAAATACTTAAAAAGAATGCTCTTTCCTTTTTAGTTTATTATAATTTAAATTTTGATTCCATATCGTTATTCGTAAATTTTTTTTTAAAGAAAATTTTCATTTCAGAGTCAAATTTTTAATCATGCATGGCCTAATCATAAAGTAAATATTTATTATAACCACTGTATTTTGTATACTTTTATTTATAATAATAGTAAATATAATTTTTAGCAGTTTTTGTGATTTGGGTACCAAACTTTATTAAATTTAAAAAAAAAAAAAAATATTTAAAATATATGACATAATTAAAATAGATTAAAAATCATTATTAAATCCAATTTCGAGTTTTTCATCGGCAATTAAATATTTCTTAATAAACTTTGTCCCTAAATTTCGACATTTTCTAAAACAAATTTATATCTCTTAGTACAAATATACTAGCATTCATAGTAGTAATATTCATCTCATATTTTAATTGGGAAAGGTAATACCCCCCGAAAAAAAAACCCAGGCCATTCACCTAATCACCATGGCTATGAAAACTTCCCCTATAGACGCTATGCTGCTTCTCTGTACTGGAAACTGGCCTTTATAGTTTTCATATTCCTTGAGGTCTTTCTTTTTTTTTTTTTTTTTTTGCTTATTATAGCCTGCCATCGGAAATAAAAATATTGAAATAAAATTTAAAAATTTGGCATAAAACATACCGGATTGATATTTGTATAAGCATTTGGCGTTATAGTAGAACTGTAACAACATTTTGATAGAGCTTCAATCCCTTTTTCCAGATATCTTCGATTACGTTCACGTTTAGGTGGAACTGTTTTCAGGACATCTATGTACTCTTCTTCCTTAGAAAACTGAAAAAAAAAAACCAACAACTTAAATTTAATCTATGAACTACATAGTATGATAGAAAAGGAAATTGTATTTAATTCATCAAACTAAAAGACTAACTAAAGATAAGATACCTAAGATATATTAAACTAAAGATATATTTTATTCAATTACTGACAGTGTTTTATTTGATGAGAACACAGCAATAGAAATCATAAGAGTATACTTGCAATTCAGTTAACATCAGTAAGTTTATTATCAGTAATCTCAAAATCAATTTTTCAAATCTTGAAAATATGATTACAAATTTAATTATTTATAAGCAAAATAAAGGGAAGCAAAATTGTAAGTTAAGTTTTAATGATTTAAATGACATACACAGAAAAAAATTATTACGTTTCTTTTGTACAACATTTTAAGTGTCACGTTTGCAACCAATTAATTATAAACAAAAAATTAAAAAACAGAATCTGAATGATATATTCAAAATCTATAACGAATTATCATAAATTTATTTGTTCTATACTATACTGAAATAAAAATTAATAATAACTACAGATCCTGCGAGAAAATGCAACCTGCATTGTGGCGCTATCAGCCTGTAAAGGGCAATAGACATTCAAATCTCACTAAAAAATTCGAAAACGAAAGGGTCGATCTGTGCCACAAAATAGAAAGTGCCGATCCATGAAATGCCGGATTAAAGTGAGCTTACTTTAATTCATTTATATATAAATGGAATACGAAGGACTTTATGCCTTTGTGCATAAATGGAATACGAAGGACTTTATACCTTTGTGCATAAATGGAATACGAAGGACTTTATACCTTTGTGCATAAATGGAATACGAAGGACTTTTATACCTTTGTGCTTAAATGGAATACGAAGGACTTTATACGATTGTGCATAAATGGAATACGAATGCCCATCAATGATAAAAAAAAAAAAAATCAAATCTTTCAATCCTTACATAATGATTGTTTACAGTACTACAGTAATAAGATCCCTATTATTTAACATTTAACTAGAATATCCCTATTAAGCTTTCGTCCTCTTTTTATCACATTGATTTTAAGTTTGTTCTAAGCATTTGCTAATACATTAAGAATCATTTGTTTAAAAAAATTCAAAAGCTTTAAATTAGTTAAGTTAATCTTAAATAAGAATGTTTAAATGGATACCACACCAGACTTTACTTACTGGAAGAGTACTTCCTAAGTTATGGAACGTTTGAGTAGTCCGCTGTTGATTTGCAGATGGAGTAGTCACATTATAAGCTTTATCGATCAGTTCTTTCTTCATTTTAAAGATCTCCTAATAATATAAAAACGTAAAGCAATGAAAATTTAAATAATAAATTAAATTAAAAAAAACATTCTATAACAACTTTGATTATGTAGCATGCTGTTGTCCTAAATGAGAATTGGGAATAAAAACGTGAAAAATAAATTTAAGTGATTAAACATAAATTTAGAAACCTCATGTTTATGAATTTTTGTTTGCATTGTGATATATCCCTTTATTTAATAAAACAATTTTACATGACTAAAATTTCCAGAAGAATCATTTCACCCGACTTGCACCATTTTAATACTTTTGCTCTTGGTGGCATTATCGCTGCGTCTATTGTTATTATTTTTAATCAAACATCTCATTTGAATTTTTATTATACTTTGCGTGAAACATGAATTTTTATTATAATTTATATATAAAAAATAAACTGCTATATTTCATAGCAGCTCATTATTTTGATTTGGGGAGAGTTGGGAAATTGTAAGAATTAATTGAAAATGAAATGTTTCATTTGCTGTGCAGTGAAACAACAGGCCATATCTACTAGTATGTAAATAAATCAAATTTATGCTGGTGTTTATTTACATGTATTATACTTTTAAGATAGATATAAAGCAAAGTTATATTTTCTATGGTATTTTATGTTACGTTCTTACGTTGTGAAAGTTATATTATTAAGTTCATTATTTTATTCATTATGCTTTATAAAATATAATGAAGAATATAATTAGTAGTTTTAAAAAAATTACATTTGCCACTATAGAGCAAAAATTTCTACAGTAGGAATTAATGTTCTTTTCACGTATTTTATTTAAAATTGCTTATATTTTTATTGTTCTTTTAAAATATGGAATTATAATAGAAGAAATTTTTCTTATCATATGGTACCTACTATCTCATCGAACCTAGAATAAAGTACCTTTTAATTTTAAATTATGATTATAAACTATAACTAAACTAAATTATAATGATTATGAACTATAATTCAGCTTTTCTTGGTTTTTGCATTTCATCTAATAAACAAACAAAACAATTTATTATATTTTGTAATAAATAAATAAAAATACTTAAAAAAATATTCTGCTCTGTTTAGTTTATTATAATTTAAAATTGGATTACATATACTTATTTGGTGCTTTTTTTTAAAATTTTTATTTGAAAGTCAAATTATAATCATGCATGGGATACTCGTATAATGAATTTTTGTTATGTGCATTGAATTTTTATACTTTTATTACTTTTATTTATATACTCCTATAATTAATCTTGAGTGGTTTAAATGTTATTTTTAGCACTTTTCGATATTTGGCCAACAATTCAATACAAGTCTATTTCAAAAATATACACTGAAGTCACAAAAGTCATGGGATAGCAATATGCAAATGTTCAGATGGCAGTAGCATCGCGTAGAACAGGTATAAATGCGCAGTGCTTTCGCAGAGCTTTCATTTCTGTTCAAGTTATTCATGTGAAGAGGTTTTGACGTGATGATGACCGCACGACGGGAATTAACAGACTTTGAACGCGGAATGTTAGTTGGAGCTAGACGCATGGGTCATGCCATTTCGAAATCGTTAGGGAATTCAACATTCCCAGATCCACTGTGTCAAGAGTGTGCCGAGAGTATGAAATTTCAAGCATAACATCCCACCATGGACAGCGCAGTGGTCGACCGCCAGCACTTAACGACCGAGACCGGCGACGTCTGCAAAAGCCGTAAATTCTAACAGACAAGCAACACTGCGTCAAATAACCGCAGAAATCAATGTGGGACGTACAAGGGACTTGTCTGTTAGAACTGTGCGGAGCAATTTGGCTTTCTTGGGCTATTCCAGCAGAAGACCGACTCGAGTGCCTTTACTGACAGAACGGCATCGCTTGCAGCGACTCTCGTGGGCACGTGAGCATATCGGTTGGTCCCTAGATGAATGGAAAACCGTGGCCTGGTCCGATGAGTCACGATTTCAGTTGGTAAGAGCTGATGGTAGGGTTCGAGTGTGGCGCAGACCCCACGAAGCCATGGACCCAAACTGTCAGCAAGGCACTGTTCAAGCTGGTGGTGGCTCCGTAATGGTGTGGGCTGTTTTTTCATGGCATGGACTTGGTCCTCTGGGGCGACTGGACCGAACATTGACTGGAAATGCTTATGTTCAGCTACTTGGATATCACTTGCAGCCATTCATGGACTTCATGTACCCAAACAACGATGGGATTTTTATGGATGACAATGCGCCATGTCTCCGGGCCACAACTGTTAGCGATTGGTTTGAAGAACATTCTGGACAATTCCAACGAATGATCTGGCCACCTAGATCGCCCGACATGAATCCCATCGAGCATTTATGGGACATCATCGAGAGGTCTGTTCGTGCCCAAAAAATCCTGCACCATCAACGCTTTCACAATTATGGACGTCTATCGAGACAGCATAGCTCAATATTCCTGCAGAAGACTTCCAACGACTTGTTGAGTCCATGCCACGTCGAGTTGCTGCACTTCGCCGGGCGAAAGGAGGGCCGACACGATATTAAGAGGTATCCCATGACTTTTGTCACTTCAGTGTATGACATAATTAAAATCAATTAAACATCATTATTAAATCACTTTTTCAATTCCTTCTATTAAGCTCACACTCACACTCCTCCCTATATATATATATATATATATATATATATAGGAGAGGGTGATAAAGTATTTATGAACGATTGAACATTTGAACAAGATATATATATATCTTTTCAAATGTTCAATCGTTTATAAAATACGTTTTATTCATCCACTCATGTTCAAATACATTTTTTTAAACTTGCAGTGGATCACACTGGAAGTGAATACAGTTTTTTCAAATATTCATTCAGTAATTAAATTTAATTCATTAATTTTAGTTTTTTACATTTAAGTTGCATCTATCTAATAATGGATGGCGCCAGATGTAAAAGCAAAATTTCAACTTTATTTGTAAAGGACTTTTCCGCAATAGAGTGAAACAAAAGTAGGAATTGATTTTAAAATTTTTTTTTATATTACTTGATTTACAAAGTCTTTCATCCTTATTAATAATTTTCTCAATAAAATGCATCCCCCATATTTCGATATTTTCTGAAAATGTTTGTTTCACTACTTTTCTATAAATATAATAATATTCATTGTAGTATTATACTCACCATAATACAATTTTGAAAGAATATATTGCTATAAAATTTAAAAATTGGTAATTAAACATACTGGATTAAAATTCCTAGAAGTACTTGGTGATGTAGTAGGGCGGTCATAGGACTTTAATACTGAGTCCTCATTTCTACCAATACGTTGAGGTTTAGGTGGAATTATTTTCACAACGTCTATGAACTCGTCTTCCGTAAAAGACTGAAAAAAATGAAATTTAAACTATAAACTATTAACATATTAGAATAGAAAATGAAATTGCAATTTATTTATCAAAATTAAAAGCATAGAATATGTTTTATTCAATTACTGATAGCGTTTTATATGTGAATGATACAGCAATAGAAATAATTATGATTAGAGTAGACTTAAAATTATGTTAACATCAGTAAGTTTACTTTCTCAAAAGCAATTATACGAATCTTGAAAATATGATTAATATGAATAAAATTTAATTATTTATATGCAAAATTTTGAAAGCAAATTTATAACATAACATTTAAAGATTTAAATGAATCATATACACATAAACTTATTACGCTTTCTTCTACAATAAATTGGTTGGCAAGTTTTCAACTAATTAATTATACGTAAAAAAAAAATAGCACCAGAATGATGTATTCAAAAATCTATAACGCATTATACAGAATTTTTTTTTTTTTACAGTATACTGAAAAGAAAACTAATAATTATTATAGACAGCGTCAGAAAATGCAAGCAGATCTGTGTCGCTACCAGGCTGTCAAATACAACACACGCATGAATCTACGGAAAAAGGCCGAAAGCTTACGTCTCGATCGGTATCGGACAATAAAAATTGCCGATCTATCAAATGCCGGATGAAAGAGAACTAACTATAATTCGTTTTATACATAAATAACTATAATTCGTTTTTATACATAAATAACTATAATTCGTTTTATACATAAATAACTATAATTCGTTTTATACATAAATAACTATAATTCGTTTTATACATAAATAACTATAATTCGTTTTATACATGAATGGAATTCGTTTTATACATGAATGGAATAAATGGAAATAATACGAAGGGCATTAACGGCAGAAAAATTCCATTCTTTCATTTCCTATGTCATAATTGGATACAATACTACAGTAATAAGATCCAAATTATTTAAATTTAGCTGTAATATTCCTTTAAAAGCTTTCATTCATTCAAGGTTGTTCTAAGCGATTCTTAATACAATAAGAATAAATAATAATAATAATAAACCTTCAAAATATTTAAATTAGTTAAGTTAGTTTTGGATAAGAATGTTTAGATGATACCACACCACCAGAGTTTACTTACTGGAAGAGTACTTCCTAAGTTATGGAACGTTTGAGTAGTCCCCCTGTTGATTTGCAGATGGAGTAGTCACATTATAAGCCTTATCGATCCTTTCTTTCTTTTTATTCCATCTCAACTAATAATATAAAAACATAAAGCATAAAAACTTAAATAATCCATGTAATAAATTAAATAAAAAATAAATTCTATAACAACTTTTATTATGTGCCATGATATCATCAAAAATGTTTGGGTCTATCTATTACTATAGATATAATAACATTCAATGTAGTATTATACATCTCATAATACAATTTTGAACGAGAATATCCGGAATAAAATTTAAAAATGGATGATAAAAACTTACTGCATCGAAATTCGTAGAAGTGCTTGGTGAGGTAGTAGGACTGTCATAACTCTTTAATACTGAGCCCTGATTTCTTCGCTTATGTTCAGGTTTAGGTGGAACTATTTTCACAACATCTATGTCCTTGTCTTCCGTAGAAACTGGAAAAAAAGAGCTTAAATTCAAACTATAAACTGCATATTATAATAGAAAAATTAAATCGTAATTTATTCATCAGGTTGAAAGGCATAAAAAATATGCTTTATTTAATTAGTGACAGTGTTTTATTTGAAAATGATAGATTATTTGAATATACTTGATATTCAGTTAACATCAGCAAGTTTACTGATGATATGAAAAGCAAATTTGTAAGTTAATTTTTAATGATTAAAATGGCATTTACATAAAAAATAAAATATATTACGTTTCTTTTGCACAATATTTTAAGTGTCACGTTTTCAACCTATTAATTATACATAAAAAAAAGGGACCTGCGTGATGTATTCTAAAATCTTTAGCCAATTAACAAAAGTTTATTTTTTTTTATGATATTCTTAAAGAAAATTAATAATAGCTATAGACACTGCGAGAAAATGAAAGCACAGCTGTGTTCCTACCAGGCTGCCAAGGACAGCAGACACTCAGAATCCACGCGGAAAAACCCCGAATGCGAACGGCTCGATCGGTGCCGTAAAATAGAAAAGTACACAATTCTTTCAATTCCTATATGATAATGAAATATACTACTACAATAATAAGATCCAAATTACTTAAAATTAAACTAGAATATTCCTTTTAAAAAGCTTTCGTCCTCTTTTTGTAACATTTAATACATGGTTGTTCTAAGCGTTTTTCTCAATACAATAAGAATAAATAATAATAAAAACAAATTCAAAAGATTAAATTATTTAAGTTAGTTTTGGATAAGAATGTTTAGATGATACCACACCCAGACTTTACTTACTGGAAGACTATTTACTAAGTGACTGAACGTTTGAATAGTTCCCTGTTGATTTGCAGATGGGGTAGTCACATTATATAAGCTGCATCGATCCGTTCTTTTCTTTATTTTCAATCTTATCTAATAATATAAAAACATAAAGCAGAAAAACTTAAATAATCCATGTAATAAATTAAATAAAAATAAATTCTATAACAACTTTCATTATGTACCATGATCCTCAAAATGTTTGAGTCTATATAGGACTATAGATATAGTAACATTCATTGTAGTCATGGCCGGATTTTCCTATAGGCTAACTAGGCTTCAAGATCAAGAGGGGGCCTACATTCAAATGGTTATCAAAATTTGAATGACGCTATTCTAAAAACACACCGAATCGAAAATAAGGAGAAATTCTACACATATGCATTCAAACATAAAAATGTATTGGTTAAGATTAACGCGTTCGGCTCATTGGGTCGGTTCGTTTGTATAGACTAGATTGCACCAAAGTAGAGTTCATACGTTCACTGATTGCTATGGCAAATATTGAGGTGCCTTATGCTACTAAGCCTGGTTTGTTCTTGCATAAAGTGCAGATTGGTGTAGATTGGAACAGACAAACGAACATACCTATGTGTTATGTTTCATTAGTTATTGCTTACATGTACCATATAGGGGGCTGAGAATAAATGACCAAAATAAGTGTACTGACTTTTTTTATTTATTATCCGTGCCACATTTTTTAAAGATTAGTAACCATAACAACATGTTTCATTTAACATATCACAGTAATGATGTATTTTATTATCTCTCATGTCATTTACAGACTTAAAAATGGGAGGTGAAAGGACCTCATAAGTGAAATAGCCGAGTTCCTCTTTTCATCTAAATCCGGCCCCTGATTGTAGTATTATACACCTCATAATACAATTTTGAAAGAGAATATTGGAATGAAATATAAAAATTGATAAGTAAACATACTGCATCGAAATTCGTAGAAGTACTTGGTGATGTAGTAGGACTGTCATAATACTTTAATGCTGAGTCTTGATTTCTTCTGCTTACGTTGAGGTTTAGGTGGAACTATTTTCACAACATCTATGCAGTCGTCTTCCGTAATAGACTGAAAATACCCCAACAACTTAAATTTGAACTATAAACTGCATAATCCAATACAAAATAAAATCTTAATTTATGTTTCATACCAAAACGGATACAAAAGTTTTTATTCAATTAATAAAACCGTTTTATATGAGAATGATACAGCAATAGAAATAATTATCAATAATATAAAGTTTAATAATTTAAATGACATACACATAAAAAATACTATTGCTTCTTTTGTACAACATTTTAAGTGTCGTGTTTTCAGCCAATTAAAACACAGGATCTCAATGATGTATTCAAAAATCTATAACGAATTATATAGAATGTTTTTTTGTACTATGCTATACTGGAAAGAAAATTAATAATAATTACAGACACTGCCAGAAAATGCAAGCAAAGCTATATCGCTGCAGGCTGTCAAGGACAACATATAGCTGAATCCACAAAAACCCTAAAGCAGAAGTCTCGATCGGTGCCGGACAATAAAAATTGCCGATCCATCATATGCTGGATTAAAAGAGCTAACTATATTTCGCTTTATGCAGAAATGAATTCGAAGAACATAAATGACAGAAAAAACTCAATTCTTTTCAATTCTTTTGTCTTAATTGGATACAATACTATAATAATAAGATCCCTTTATATTTAAATTTATTAAAATATCCTTTTTAAGCCTTCACCCTCTTTTTTGTGACATTCTATTCAAGTTTGTTCAAAGTGTTTTACTAATACATTAGAATAACTTGTTTCAAAAAAATTCAAAACCTTTAAATGAGTTAAGTTAGTCTTGCATAAGCATGTTTAAATGATACCACACCAGATTTTACTTACTGGAAGAGTACTTCCCTAAGAGACCGAACGTTTGAATATTTCCCTGTTGATTTGCAGATGGGGTAGTCGCATTATAAGCTGCATCGATCCATTCTTTCTTTATATTCAAGCTCTTCTAATAATATAAAAAAAAAATAAAGATTAAAAATTTAAATAATCCATTAAATAAAAGTATAAATTCTATTTTATTATGTGGCATGATGTTGTCCTAAATGACAGTTGGGAATGAAAACTTGAAAAATATGTATTTAAGAAATTAAACCTAAATTTATGAAATATGTTTCAGAATTTAGAAACCTCAAGTTTGCATTTTTATTCGAATTGCATTGTATTTTCATACGTGAAACAATTTTTCTAGACTAATACTT
>BPLR01015453.1:0-54018 GCA_021605095.1 Caerostris extrusa | reverse complement strand
TTTATATATTTACATATTTATCTCATCCCTATGTCACATTTTTACCATACCTGTTCTTTATTTTTGTCTCAAACAAATATGGGCAGCCAGTTATATTGCTAAAATGTAAAACATCTGTTATTTGTACTAACATGAATACAATATAAAATGATAATCACCGCCTGCTAATTGTATAACATTATAGTATTTTTGGGCCAAATATTTTAAATATTATCAATTCAGCAAAATAAGATTATGGACTTTCAGTTAAATTATATTTAATAAAACAGGATCTTCATTCCTGCCCGCAGGTAGTGCGCATTAGCTAGTAAGTGAGAGGACGCGGGTTTGATTTCACTAGCGGAGTGATGCAATTACGATTAACTCTAGCACTTTTTAAAACTTTGACAGTAGCACGTTGACACAACAAATTAGTGTGTCAAAGTTGGCTCTGAACTTCATCTTACGTCTAAAATCACAAGATGAAGTTCCTCGGATATACTAAAAGCTGTATGTTCTTTTTCAGGAATTTGGTAGACTTAATTCGGACGAGATAACTCAACATCACCCTTATATTATAATAACGGTGTAAAAAGGAGAAAAACAATCTATGTCAAATTAATATTTTTTTTTTTTTCTAATGCAGCTGGCAAACACTTAGACAGTTGTCTTGGATGCCTTAAGGCAAGCGCTGCACCGACGTTACTCACTTAGCATTACCCAAAAAGAGGTGCGTGTAGCTTGAAGATAAGCTACGGACCGGAGTAACACTACCCCACGCAACGCTCTCTATCATGTTAGACCGGCACCTACAGTTTAAAGTCGATTCCGAATCACTACAAACATCCATTGCATTGCCTGGACTCGAACCCGAAACCTGTGGTACCGAGCGCCAGAGCGCTAGCCACTCGGCCATTCGGGCCTTGTCAAATTAAAATAATTAAATCAACTCTCCCGTGGAAAACTTTCACATCGCCAAGATGAGTGAGATTCAAACACAGCGGTGTAAAAGGGCAGAAAGTTAATTTCGGGGTGGTTTTAATTAGAAGAAACGTAACTCCTTGAAGATTCCGAAGCAGGAAATGTTTTCCTTTCTACGGGGGTAAGGTTGTCAGCCCTGCACTCTGCAGGCATATTAGACCAGGATCTACGGTTTAACGTGGATTCCGAACCACTACAAACATCCATGGCACAGCCGGTCTCGAACAAGTAACCTGTGGAACCTGAACTTAATATAAAAACAAAACGTATGACGACATTCTTAAAAAATTACAAAACTACAGAATTCAAACGATTTTCTTTCCTCAAAAACTCATTTTCACTTCGAAATAAAATCGTCTTTGCTTTCACCAGAACGATCTTTTAAAAGAACAACTTGACATTACTTAAATACATGACTATTATCTCCAGAAAGAAATTTTAAAACGCTCGTGAGAAAGACATTTTTAAAAAATTGTAAATGTCTAGAACATGAAAAATCCAGCTATCCAAAAGAATGCCTACAATGTTTATGGGAAATAAATATAATTTTAATAAAATTATAATTAAAATTTAATTTTAATTAATAAATAATTTAAATATAATTTAAAAATTTAATTATAATTAATTAATGAATATTTTAAATCACGTAATATTAAAAGAAAAATCAGATGATAAAAATTCCATATTAATTGTAAATAATTTTTTCCTTTCAAAATTGAATTGCATTGTTATAGATTCGTCCGTTTCCTTCTTTAAACCGGTCGTTTATAATTCTACCAGCTATTAGATAGAAATATAAAGGCATTAGAAAGACAAAAGTCTCAGTTTCCATTCGTTGAATCTCCCACAATTCTACAACTATAAACATGAAAATATGAGGCTTAATTTAACATTCACAAGTGAACAACAGCACACGATACAGGAAGTTTAATCTTCGCACAAGAAATAAAACACTCTCTCTGAATCTTCCTTATAACTTACATAATTTCGGAATAACATAAACGCCTCATTGAAAATCACAGGAAACACTGGCGTTCTTTGGCAAAGAAATCCGCAATAAAACTCTCAGGATGTTCACGTTTCTTCGCCAATGCACACAATGAACAATAAATCAAATTAACATCATAATAGACGTCGCTTTTTTTCTTTTTTAAGGAACTTCTGGTTATTTCGATTCCCTTCTTTCTCAGTGGGAAATAAAGAAGGAAACAGAAAGAAAAAAAAAAGAAAATCATTGGATGAGAAAAGAAGAGAAAAGAAAAAAATCGAATGGTTCATTAAAATATTCCGGGACGTGACTCCATGTTTTTTTTTTACCAATAACCCCACCAGCAGTAGCTGTTCTTCTTCAATTTCTAGCAATTAGCAAATGCATAAGTTACTGCCATTCATTTTTTCACCGCCTTCGGGCTTGGCTAATAAAAATGTTGCATATTCATAAGTCTCCCTCCTGCCCTACCTCCTACCCCCTCCAACAACAGAGACCTGGGGGAAGACGAGAAAATCCACCTTTTTACAACCTCGTCGTTGTTGGAGTAATAAACCGTGCCCTAAAATAAGAGGTTACAGTCGCATTATTACGACCATAATGGGTTTTTATTAGCATCCAGCAATTATGAATCTCGGTTTTGTGGAGAATCTCCTCATCATCAGCTGGGACAACAATCGGCTCTTTGTTTTTGCTCTTCTCTATTCTTGTAATAGCAGAAAAGACAAAGAAACGACATTCAACGCTTTATGAAAACCGCCGGTTGCCACTAACTTTCGTTTTTTGTCTCTCTCTCTTTTGCTCGACAAGGAGTACGTTTTTTATTTAATTTTTTTCGTCTTCTTTTCTTTTCTTTATTTTTTTAATGCACGTTTTTCGTAGTGCAGTGCTATGAAGGTGCATGGAATTTGCATTCTGTTTCACATCATTAATTAGATGCAAGTTATGAGCCAGTCATTTTTGTAAGGGGCCTCCCACTAAATAAGATAAAAAAAATTCTAACTCATTAAATAGAACTGGCAGATTAAAAAAATAATAATAAATAAAAAAAAAGATCGTTTTCTTTTTTTTTCTTTTCTTTTATTACGGATATAAAAGCATGAGAGGGAGAAAAAAAGTTAATGAAAAATTTTGTATATATTAATGTAATAATATAAAATATTTTATTTAAATATCCACAAAAAATAATTTATTAAATTAAATTTCAGCAAATATTGCTATCATAAAAATACAAAATATTGCATCTTAATTTTTTTCAAATAAAATCTAAAAAAAAAAAAAAAATTATTAAATAAATATGACAATTAAATTTCTTCATTATTCATTTAATTTCTTTACAATTACTTTAAAAGTTCATTTATCAAACCGATTTTAACATAGAATATAGTTTTTTTTTTACATGAAATAACAATTGGTATTTTTATTTGTTTTTACGATATAATAGGGCAAGAAAAATACTTCTATTTAATAAAAGATTATTTAACAAACATTTTTAACATTCAATATAGTTTTGAGGTACGACATAAGAATTGTTATTTTTGGTTTCGTTTTCACGATATAGTAGCAAGTTAAAATACATCTATTTAATAAAGATCTTAACAAACGATTCTAACAAAGAATACATTTTTTTTTTGGTACAATCCGAGAATTGTTATTTTGTTTGTTTTTACCATAGGTAAATACTTCTATTTAATAAAAGATTATTTCGCAAACGATTTTTAATATTGAATACAGTTTTTTGGCATGCTCTAAGAATTGTTACTTTTTTTTGTTTGTTTTTAAGATATAGTAGCAATTTAACTACTTCTATTTAATAAAAGATTATTTAACAAATGTTTTTAAAAGATTAAAGATTATTTAACAAACGACTAAACGATTCTAAAGATTATTTAACAAACGATTAAACTAATCTAAAGATTATTTAACAAACGATTAAACGATTCTAAAGAATATTTAACAAACGATTAAACGATTCTAAAGAATATTTAACAAACGATTAAAACGATTCTAAGGGTATTTAACAAACGATTAAACGATTCTAAAAAAGATTATTTAACAAACGATTAAACGATTCTAAAGATTATTTAACAAACGATTAAACGATTCTAAAGATTATTTAACAAATTAACAATCGGAAATGAGTGATATTTCTAACAAAAAAATTAATGCTTATTTATGTACCTATTTCAGTACATAAAAAGATATATTTACATATAATGAATCCCAAATGCAATGAATAATTTTATTATTATCCTTTCTCTAGTGCTTTTCTGGGAAAAAAAAAAAAAAATAATCAATATTTACATAAATATAATTTTAATATTTATATAAAATATTTTTCTGCATAATATTTTTAGTGAGAACTGTTTCATTTAGCTTTAAATGTATCGATTGCTAAAGTACAATGTATTGCGTGTTTAAATATCTTTAAGCAAAACACTTTTTTTTTAAAGCTAAAATCCCAAATTGCTTTTTATCTACTTCAACAAAAGAGAGACCTAAACTAAAACTTCGAAAATAGAATTTTAAGAACTGAAATTTTCGAAAATAGAATTTCAGAAAACTTGTAGAAAAGTTATCACGGAACTCTTTCAATTCACTGTCTTCAACACACAGCATACTAAAGCGGCAAAGGCATCTTTGAAAAAATGGGGGGAGAAACATTTAAAACTCAAACACAGAGCAAAGCGGAAGAATTTATGCAAACATTAGCATCTTCTCAACTCTTGGAGGTGAAGTTTGTTGTAATTACCCCGTGTTAGAAAGGAAGGGAATTCAGGAAGCAACACATTATGCATAATATATTTTCTTTGTATAATGCCTCTCTCTACCGAATAGATGCTTCAACAACTTTTCAACCCTTTTCGAAACGAAGATTATGACCTTTTTTCAGATTCTGTTAATCAACTTCGTATAATGGCAAAGTTCTAAAAGATTTCACAGGAAAATTTAAAATTAAACCTGAAATAAGACTTGAGGAGCAAGGTATCGAGATTTTTAATTGAATTCCTTGATTAAATCACTTACATTGAGCATGTAAAAATGTAAATACACGTATGTCTACATAATATTCTTCTTCAAAGGCCCAACAGCGGCCCAAATGGGCTGTTTTTACTTTTTGCGCGGTAGTGTTAATAGCCCTACGTACAACACTCTACAATCATATTAGACAGGGATCTGAGATTTAACGTGGATTCCGTACCACTACAAACATCCATGTCACCCCGAACTCGAGTCAAAAACCTGTAGTACCGAGAGCCAGAGCGCTAGTCACTAGGATATCAGGACCCTAACACGTATTACACCTGTAAATAAAACAACTGAGATATCCTATAATATATATATATATATATATAAACCGGACCACATATATACTTTCCGTGTGGGTCCGGTTTTTAGAATAGCCCCACAGTAGTACATGCATGTCGTACAACATATTTTTTCTGCATAATATTTTAGTTAAAACTGTTTCCTTTTAGCTTTAAATGTATCGATTGCTAAGTACAATGTATTCGTCGCGTAAGTACAATGTATTCTGCGTTTAAATATCTTTAAGCGAAATACTTTTTTTCAAAACTAAAATCAAAATTGCTTTTTATCTACTTCATCAAAAGAGAGAACAACCTAAACTAAGTTCGAAAATAGAATTTTAAGAACTGAAATTTTCGAAAATAGAATTTCAGAAAACTTGTAAGAAAAGCTATCAGGGAACTCTTTCAATTCACTGTCTTCAACACATAGCATACTAAAGCGGCAAAGGCATCTTTGAAAAATGGGGGAGAAACATTTAAAACTCAAACACAGAGCAAAGCGGAAGAATTTATGCAAACATTAGCATCTTCTCAACTGTTGGAGGTGAAGTTTGTTGTAATTACCCGTGTTAGAAAGGGCGAATTCAGAAGCAACACATTATGCATAATATATTTTCTTTGTGTAATGCCTCTCTCTCTCTACCGAATAGATGTTTCAACAGCTTTTCAACCCTTTTCGAAGCAAGATTATGAATTTTTTTGATTCTGTTAATCAACTCTGTAATGGCAAAGTTTTAAAAAGATTTTACAGGAAATTTAAAATTAAAGCTGAAATAAGACTTACGGAGCAAGGTATCGAGATTTTAATTGAATTCCATGATTAAATCATTTACATTGAGCATATTAAAATGCAAATACACATATGTCTGCAGAATAATATATTCTTCTTCTTCTTAAATGGCGCAACAGCCCCATGGTGGGCCAAGGCCGTCTGCCTACTGGCAGATCCATATATGTTTTTCTTTTTGGCGTAGGGTTGTCAGCACTACGTCCAACAATCTATTATACCAAGGCCTACGGTTTAAATTGGATCCCGAACCACTACAAGCATCTATAGCCCGCCGGGACTCGAGCCCGAAGCCTGCGGTATCGAGCGCCACAGAGCTGGTTATTTGCTCATCAGGCCCCAATAGAATATTACATCTGTAAATAAAACAACTGAGGTATCTCTCTCTCTCTCTCTCTCTCTCACACACACACACACACAAAGAGTGATTGAATGGTCTTGAGATAAACTTAAAACATACATTTTTTGGAATGTTTGGTCGGAAGTGATGTGTTGAGGCATGAAAACAAAATGAAAAATATTAAGATAGACAAATATTTTTAAATTATTCCGAAAGATACATTATTTCTAAGTAAAATACAACTGTTTTATTTTTATACATACTCATACTTATAATCACATGTAGTATTTTTAGGGGGAACCAAAAAGTTAATGCAATAAAAAAAATTGCAAATAATTCTTTCCTTTTCTTTGAATTTATTTCTGTGATATCCAACGCCAAATAACACGGATTTGGAGTGACAGTTTAAGGCACAACCGGATTAAATGTGCTCTATATTTCACTTGTATACCCCACGCGATGTCGGTAGAAAATATAGAAATTGCAAAAATAAATGTTGTCTCTAGCGTACATGTAATCTATTGAAAAATCTGCTACTTAATCTAATAAAAAAAAAAACTCTGCAATCTTCATTATAAACCAACTATCTACCAAATGGAACCCTTTTTTACATTTCTCTAACTCAAACTAGTTAAACAAAAATGAGCAAAATTTCATAAAATGATTTATACATATAAAAAAGTATCGTTCAGACTCCAACAGGTTTTTGCTTTAGAATATTTTAGAGAAAGGGGCCATCCCCAGTAATATTCCATGCGTTCTAAATCTCGCAATTTGCTCAAGTGCTCTTGTGCTACAAAGATTCATTCTGAAATGTAGCCGCTCATCTTGGTAAATCATGGCGTAGGGGTTGGAGGGATAGAGGATACACCATTCGAATACGGACGATACATTAGTATGCGAGTTGGATTCCACGCGTATTTTAAACTATGAATACTGGAGAAAGGTGCATTTGCACGGTATGGCCTAATAAACGTCAGATCTAATCTGGCATCCTGATTTATCGCCTGCACGCAAATGCCTTTTTTAATTACTTGCTGAGAACGGAAATCTGGAAATGGCCGAAAAACAGTAGTCGAGCTATCTCTTGGCCATTTATTGCTTTATAGACAGATGAATCGGCTGGGAATCTTGTGTGAAATGAATTACAAGGGTATTTATCCAGTGCGTAAATCGGGCACATAAATGTAACTGAAACGAG
The DNA here is from genome assembly GCA_021605095.1 of Caerostris extrusa. Taxonomy (NCBI): domain Eukaryota; kingdom Metazoa; phylum Arthropoda; class Arachnida; order Araneae; family Araneidae; genus Caerostris; species Caerostris extrusa. The sequence continues at coordinate 46,431 of BPLR01015453.1, read as the reverse complement.
TCCGAATGAAAGTCAAGCCTCGTTTCAGCTTTCAACAGTCTTTGGAACTGCAGTTACAGCTGTCATTTAGTAGCAGTCGTAAATAACAAAAATATGTCTCGAAATATGTGGAAAGTATCTTTCTTACATCTGTATTCTGGCCGTAAATGATTGTGAGATAAAATAGTAATAAAAAGTTGAAACTTTGCGTTTCAACCAAAGCATGTATAGAATATATTTAATTTTTGATTTTTTTTTTTTTTTTTTTCAATAGCAATTTTTTTTGTAGCGAAAATCCGCCAGTAATTATGAATTCTAGATAATTCAAAATGAAATATGATATTCGATGTTGATAATTTAATATATAATTTAGGCAGTTTACTTTTTTAAACTTTATTCATCACTGGCAAGCAGCATGATGACCAATTTTGGATAGCGCTTTTCCATAGTCTTCAGGTGCGAAACTGGGGATGGCATGGATGTTTTGTTAGTGGTTCGGAATCCATATTAAACTGTAAGTTTCGGTCTAATTAGCCCAAAGTGTGCACAAAATGATCGTTGAGTGACAGACCAAACCAATAAAAAGCGCGACAGGTTTGACAGCCCACTGCTCTACAGCCATATTAGACCGAGACCTACGGTTTAAAGTGGATTCCGAACCATTACAAAAATCCATTAGCATGTAAGAGAGGGTTTGATTCTAGTATTTGTGTGCTGGGGCCTGATAGCCGAGTGGCTGGAGCTCAGTACTACTACAGACAGGTTTCAGGATTGAGTCTCGGCGGTACCATGGATGTTTGTAGTGATTCGGAATTCACTTTAAATCGTAGGTCCCGGTCTAATAGAATCGTGTGGGGGTAGTATTACTCACGTCCCTAGTATAACTTCAAGCTACACGTGTACCATGGGTAGTGCTAAATGAGTAACAGCGGTGCTGCCCTTGCTTATGGCATAAAGATTAATTGACTCTGTATTGCCAGCTGCATTAAAAAACCATTTGTGTGCTTTATAGTAACTGCTGAAGAAACAAAAGTGACTTGTCAACAATGTGACAACGGAATAACCATGCCTGAAATTTTCTGATTTCCTATAATCTTCACACAAATGAAGGTCAGTTATACCAAAAGTATTCCCGAAAGTAAAATAGTACAAAATCTTTGTCTAATAAATCTCTTTTCACACCATACAGTCTTAAATCCAAATGAATACACACACGCAGTGACTTTATAAATGGGTTAAAAACACCCAATGCGTATCCATTGCGATTTCTTACATGACAGATATTCACTGAAAATGACCTCTTTCATCTATAAGCGTATTAAAGCGAGAGGTTTAAATACTCCATTAAGTCGAGCATTCTAGCTGGAAGAAAATTTACGCCGTGCTGGATCTGTTTCACATGAGACGGTTTCGCGTGGGAGACACAGGGCGTAAATGAGTCGATTCGTAAATATTTACGGCAGACAGCACATTAAATAATGTTATTCGATCTCAGCTTTAATCCGGATATTTATGGAGTACCTCTCTCGCTGCAATGTTAAGAGCTCGATTTTTCTTTCTTTTTTTTTTTTTTTCATTTCCATTCTGATTCATCACCTCTTGAATTCATGTTTTAAGTACTCCGAGACATTCGGGGACATTTCCAAATTAAAAACATGCGAGAGCAGTTTCTTTGGATGTTTTCATGGCAGGCACAGATAATTGCCTTTTTTTGCGTAAGCAATTCGTTTATAGAAAGAAAAAGGAAATAGAATTGGTAATTTTGGAATAGAATGGTAATTTTACGCAAAAGATAAATTCTGTAGAAGAAAAAAAAAAAATTATACTTAAAGCGTATAATTAAAGAGGTTGCGGTGTAATTTGCGATTGAAAATATACAAAGAGGCTTAACTTCAGAGTTTGTTAAGATTTAGAATGGAAAGAGTTGACGATAAAAATATGTTTTACGATTTTTGCTCTTTAAAATAAAATTTTACAACAAAAGGAAGTTCTGCACTTTAGGATTCTGATAGATTATTATATATTTGGCGATTTTTTTTTTGCAATTTCCGCCAAGCCCCCTCCTTAACAAACAAACAAACAGCATTTGCTGTATTTTTTCTGACTGTTTGACGTTTCCATTTGAAGTGGCAAAGAGACTTTACAAAATTGTAATATTAAAATGCAAATTTATCTAAATGAATAAATAATTTAATAAAATAAAAGTAATAGTTTTCTTTGGACAAATTGCGGTATAGGAGCCGTTACGATTTGGCGACTTTTTTATGGCGCCATCTGAGCGATAAGTCTCCAAATGAGGTAATCCGAGTTTCCTGCCTTTTTGCCATTCACTTCACTTCACTTTAAATCTCAATTTGTTACTTGGCGGATATTGGCGAAAGAATACCACCCACTTTTATGCACTTTGTAATTTAAAATGTTCACTATGTTATGAATTATTGTTTTAAAAGTTATGAATTATGTTACAATTATTGTTTAAAAGTTATGAATTATGCTATGAGTTATTGTTTAAAAGTTATGAATTATTGTTTAAAAACATTCATAATAAAAAGTACTCATTTAAAAGTACTAATTTTATAATTCAGAATTGTCCAACAACAACAATGAATTATAGGCTTAATATTTTACCTTTTACTTTAGCAAAAAAAATTCTCTTAATTCAGAAATGCTATTTTCTTTTCATACACACACACACACACACAAAAATTATTACTTGCAACAAAAAAAAAAAGTTCATTTACGTATGGAAGTTCATTCAAAAGGAAAAAAGCGAACTAATTGTATGGGTCATCTTCAGGGACCGTTTTAATCCATCACACGTAAAAAAACTGATGCACGATTCAATATTCATGGGAAGTCGCAGGGAATTTTTGCGAAATAACTCCCAATGAGAAAAGAGCTGCCGTCTTTTGTGAAAACGGCAGCAACGGAATGAAACAACGTTTCAATTTCAAGGTGCCCGTCTTAAAAATTAATTTATCGCTTCCTGATTGGACGGAATACATTTGACGGATGGGATCGATTCATCTAAGTCACTGGAAGAGCGTAACCTCTGGGGAAAATAGATCTCCAAGTCGTTTGGCATGTCAGTAGGTTGTGACACCCTCCTATGCAAAGTAGCCTATTCTCGGAGGTACGAAAAAAGAATGCATAATTGTCCACCATTTTTTTTTTAAAGACATTTTGTCGCGCATGTATGCGATGTCGATGAAAGGTTTAATGTATCATATTCATATTTAACGGCGTGTCATGTTTTATTAATGAACGTTTAAAGATGAAGAAAGGGAAATGTTTTGAATTAGTTAATTTAAACATTTATTTTTCTTTTTGGTGTGTGTGATAATGGATTTAAAAAGTGATACATTTTATTTTTATTTATAGCGCCTTTAAAATTGCAATGTTTTTAGTACGAATAGAAAAAGTTGCTTTATTCAAATTTCTTAATTAAATGCTACTGTATTTTTTTAAATTATGTAGTATTTCCTTTTAACAACATAAATATGTTACTTTATCTTTCTCTATCTCTTAATATGAAAGTTGTAAATGAATTCATTAATTAAGGAAATAAATATTTATTTTTTAATTTGATAAAATTGCTTAGGTGAGTTAAAACATGAATATATATTTTCTTTCCACTTCAATTTAGTACGGATGGTAGATTACAATTTTTTATGAAAAAAAAAAAAAAAAAAGCATAAATGCATAATTCTTTATTGCTTATTCTTTTGTTTAAGTTGAAAAAAGAGAAACAATTATTATAAATTTTACCATTTGATGAATATTACCATAAGTTGAAATTTTCATAATATTTCTAAATTATAATGATATTTTGCATAACAATTAATAAACATCGTAATTCAGCAATAATGTATAATCATCAAAAATAATATATATATATATATATGAATCCACTTTAAACAGTAGAACCCTGTTTAATAAGACTGTAAGAAAGTTTTGCGTAGGGTGACAACCCTACCTAAAAGAAAAGCGTCTCCTGTTTTGGAATCTGCCAGTAGGTAGACAGCCATGGTAACATGGAATGTAGTGTCGGGGAAGGGGAGTTTAATTTTACGATCATATATATATATACATATATAGTTGTTCGAACTCCACTGTAAATCATAGGTCCCGATCAATTTGATTGTAGAGCGTAGTCGGGGTAGTGTTACTCGCGTCCGTAGCGCATCTTCAAGCTGCACGTGCCCCCTGGGTAGTGCTAAATAAGTTACAGTGGTGCTGGCCTTGCTTGGCATAAAGTTTCTGTATTGACAGCTGCATTAGAACAACAGCAACACACACACAAATATATATATATATATATATATATATATATGTACAGATGCAAGGATTTCGATTAACATCAAGAAGACAATCACAATTAGCTCAAAAAAATGTAAATAATGCTTGCAAAAAATTTTTTGATACACTTTATAAAATTTACAACAAAAATAAAAAAAATAGTGGCAAATCGAATTAATTGTGGATTTAGAAATTATCATAATGTATATAGATTTATTATCATATTAGATGAATTACAATTCTAGTCATTCAAATTATTTTTAATGACGTTTTCTATGGAATATAAAGGGATTTAATACTTTGTCGAATAATAATATACAATTAATTATTTAATTGAATACAACTCTTATAAAGAAAATTCTACGCACAATTACGCATGTTAAAAAGCAATAAAATAACAAAAGAAATTCCTAAAATGCATTTTGTAAAAAAAATAATAATAATTAAAAAAAAAAAACAATTTTTATACTAACCAATTTATAGACTTATAAAAACAACAACAACAACGGCGCAATATTTCTGTCCCAAAACTGATTTAAAACAGCCAACTCCACCTTCTGCGAGACAATGCGATTCGAAAAATAAAGATTTCATCTCCATCCCTCTGATCCAGTGCACGAAAAGCACAAAAAGAAGTCCGCAGCTGCGTCTCTGCGAAGGGCGGTTCGAAATGGGAAGAGATAAATTTCGCAGCTTTGAAAAAACCATCCCGGCATTTAAATGACCTACTGCTTCGAAACGAAAAAAGAGAAAAAAGATGTAATAAAAAATAGAGGTGTATTAAATATTTTCTCTCTTTTTTCCTTTCTCTCTTTGCCATTGTAAATTAGATTTTGAATTTTTAAATCGAAATTTTCATTATTTATTAATATCAAATTATGAAACAAGCTCGTTGGAAAACACTCCTGTATAAATGTATTCATTGATCATATACAATATGCATGATCATAAAATGATTGCCATTTATTGTATATGTGTCGTGTATGTGCATTATTAACATGTATCATTCATTGTATATGATCATGCTGTCAGATTTTATATTTAATAAGTGATGCTATGAAGCGTATATTACGATGTAATCTGGTTTTAAAATGGTACGATAGGCACACAAGATTTTCACAAGAATGGTACGATAGACAGCAAGTTGTTTTCTATCTGGATGACCGGGGCCTGATAGCTAAGTAACTAGCGTTCGATAGCAGAGGTTTCGGGTTCGAGTCCCGACGGTGCCATGTATGTTTGTATTGGTTTGGAATGTACTTTAAACAGTAGGTCCCTTGTCTAATATGACTGTTGGGCGTCAACACTACCCCGTAAAAGATAGCATCTCCTGTCTCGAAACCTGGCACTAAGCAGACGGCCTTGGCCTACCGTGGAGCTGTTGCGCCAAGGATAATGCTAAAAGTGGATTTGATAAACAAATTATTTCAGAAAAAAAAATTGTTTTTGCAATTCAGTTATTATTGTTGTTGCTACCTATGGCTTTATTGGAACTCAATCCTTACAAATTTGAACACTTACATTAAAAACAAATGTGATTGGAGCGTTGCTCATAGGACCCTATCCCGAAGAAAGACAACGACGCGGAGCCTAACCAAACTTCTACCTACGGATGCTCCAACACAACGGAACATCCCGCCTTTTCCCTCCTTCCATGAGATCACATAGGTTCTTGGACTTGGTCTAGATGTTGCTGTCTACCAAACGGGATAAGAAACAACAACATCTGATGGAGCTTGGTTCGAAACTCGATAAATGATGCGAAACGAAAGTATGACAATTCTATACAGTAGTATTCTAGTACTATACCGGGCATGACAAAACTAATCTACACGCCAGAAAATTTCTCTATTGGATTCGAGGAAGGATGAAGGTACGATCGGGACCTACAGTTTAACGTGGATTGCGAACCACTCACAAACATCCATGCCATTGCCAGGATTCGAACCTGAAGCCTATGGTACCAAAGGCCAGAGCGCTAGCGAATTAGCCATCAGGCCGCGCAAGACACTGAGTATTGGACACAACACAAAAAAAAGAATAAAAATATATTTTAATAATTACTTTAAAATACTTGTTAGTAATTAAATTCCCATATATTAAAAGGCTCTTGATTGTGAACTAAATGTTATATACATTAATTTTTAATAAAAAAATTAATTCGCGCTTAAAAGTCATTTTTAATTAAAATTAAAAAATAATAATAACTACCCACCCAGCGCATTGTAAACGAAGGCAACAAAAAGAGTTTCGCCTTCCAATACAGAATATGCAAATACGGTCGAGATATTGTTTTCGCACAATGTTGCCACAGATGTTCGATACAAAGTATTAGAGCTATTAAATTTTCTTTTTTAAAAAAAAAAAAAAAAAAAGAATTTTTCAGCTGATAATAATTTATGACGGCTCGCAGAGCTTAGATTAAAAAAAGCCAGCCAACGCAGAGGATAAATAAGACGAGCACCTGTTCCAACAAAAATATCAATATGAAGCCCTCAAGTGCATTTCCGCTAGTTACCAACAACAATGCCTACGCATCCACGGCAAAGGAAGGGGAAAAAAGCTTATATTAAAATAGGAAAAGGGGGAGGCATAAAGGCAACCATCCAAAGTAGTTAAACGAAATTTATTTTTGAGGAAGCTTTGCGAAAAGGAAAGGAGGGGCCACAACCCTATTAGCCACATTTGTTCGAAAAAAATGACAGTATATAATATTTTTCAAAAATTGCGAGGTTAAGAAAGTTTAAGCCAGTAGACAACCCAAATGATTTTGCGTGCTGCTTTGAAAACGTATCCTAACTCCGAGGGCCGCATATAAAATTATGTTGTTTTAATGCAGCTGGCAATACAGACAGTTAATCCTTAAGACATAAGTAAGGGCTGCACTGCTGTTATTCATGTAGCACTACCCACGGGGGGCACGTGCAGCTTGAAGATACTACGGACTCGAGTAATACCCTACCCCGCTCTACGATCCTATTAGACCGGACCTACGATTTAAAGTGGATTCCGAACCACTGCAAACATTCATGGCCCAGTCAGGATTCGAACATGATATCTGGGGCACTGAATGTCAGAGAGCTAGACACTCAGCCATCAGGCCCCATGTGCATATAAAATTATATATTCTCATATTAGATAGACATTTTTTTTTGAAGTGAAAAATTGAAACATAATGAATTATTATTTTTGTGTTTATTATCACCGTTTTGTGTTTACTAAGAGTCTGGTTAGATCTGCTATAAATAATCAGGGATGTTCACTTAAAGTGAAATATAGAACCTGCTATATTAGATGTTCCAAAATGCTCGCGCATTATGAGTTCGCAGAATATAATTTAATTATTATGTAAACTCATAAGGCAATATCTGTTCTATATTCGCAAGAATATTATTTTAAAATCAAAATTAATTTTTCTCCTAATTTCGACAGTTAATTTTTGAATATATGAATGCCCACATAATGTATTTTTTTAATACATTGGTTTTCCTACTTTGGCTACTATAAAATAAATATATTTTTCAAAAGTGTGAAAAATTTCACGGGCCGGAAAAAGTTCAAGGCAGGCCGCGGGTTGGCCAACCCCGGTTTAAGCAGATGGCAGAATTGGCTAATTGGAAATGCGAGAATCAAAGCCCAGTTGAATTGAATTGATCGTTTATTTCCGCAGTTTGAAAGAAGACAAACGCTATAAAAAAAATTTAAAGATAGAGAAATAGAATTAAAAAAAAAAGAAAAAAAAAAAAAAAGGGGGAGTTTCATTGGAAAGAAAAAAAAATAGATATATATTTGGGGTTGCGTAAATCCGGGCTATAATTAGCAGAAGAGCAAGAGACACCTGGCGAAGTTTCCAATTCCAGCAGACGAAAACTTGAGGGGCGGTTTCGTAATTGCTTTTTGGCAACGTCATTTATTCCCGAACGCCACGACACTGTTACGTTATGGCTTTGTGCAAACACATCATTATTATTATGGTATTCTTACAAAGCAACGGAAATAAAAAAGGAATTGAGAAAAGGGAAAAGAATGAATGGTATCATCTGCATAGCGTACTTTGGGGAGAATGTCATGAGTATATACGGTTTCCGAGATCTGCAAGGCAGGCGCCAAGCATTTAATTGCAAGAGAGTGGTCTATAATTAGGGAAAGGAAGCACGAAAATTTGCATATTCCCCTTCCAGTCTTGAGCTGAGATCAAGAGTTCAAAATCGTCTGGGCCCTCAAGACTCAATAGGGTAAACAAATGCTTCTTTCGCTTTTTTTTTTTTTTTTAGCTGCAGTCAGTGAACTGTTTTGTTGCTTTTTCTACTTAACAATGTACCGATGTTGTTCTTTTTTCCTGGGGGAGGAGAGGGGCAGACGTAAAAACAGAAGTTGGAAGTTTCGATGTTTCATTTGCTGTGTGACATGTCCTGTGATTAGTAAGCATTCCGACTTGGAGATGAGAACTAACAATTTGTTTCGGAGTTGTTAGTTAATGGATGGTAACGATTCAGGGTAAAATAATTTGGTATTTCTTGGAAAGATCATATCCTTGATTTCAAAAAATGAGAACATAAAGGAGTTAAAATTTTTTTAAATGAAAATAGTTTTATTTAGCAATTTCAATCTTGTTAATTATTAATTAAGCAAGAAAAGTCAATGTATTGCAAATCATGTTAATTTGATATTTTTAAAAAACATTTTTTTTACGCAAAAGTATGTATACATTTTTCTCATTACAAAGAAATGTTTGTTGTGTCTAATCCTCGAATCCTGCTATGTGAGACGGCTATGCCATGTCCTAATACTCAGGGTGGAGGGAAGGGAGGGTAGATTCTGTTGTGATGGAACATCCATAGGCAGATATCTGATTTGGCTCCAAGTTGCCGAAAAATAAGGAGGACAGTGCATTCCGCAAAGACTATTTCGCATTTGTGTCTGACCTTCACCACAGGCCTCAGGATCGAATCCTGGCGGGGCATAGATGTTTGTTAGCGGTTCGGAATCCACGTTAAACTGTAGGTCCCCGGTCTAATTAACCAAAGTGATAGTAGAGAGACAAACCAAACTGCATTTGCGTATCACATGGGAAAAAACCAGATAACTACCACCAGGTAGTCCGACTCACGAGGCAAGATGCTGAACTTTATAAACGACATCGAGTCTGATGTTTTGAAACAGTGTCTACAGCAAATCTGCCAACGGGATTGAGCCTCCGCCCCTAATGCTCACCAACGGCGCACGTTGCCACTGAGCCAAGAGTCGGGCGTAAGAAGAAATTAAATTATTTAATAAACAAAACTAAAAATTTTCTTTCGTTTGATTTGTCGCTGTACGGTCATTTTTGTGCACACTTTTGGGCTAATTAGACAGGGACCTACAGTTTAACGTGGATTCCGAAACACTAGCAAAACATCCATGCCACTTCGAATATTCGAACTTGAAGCTTGTGCTAACAAAGGCCAGAGCGCTAGCCAATTAGCCATCAGGCCGCAATTTTGGTTTGTCGCTCTACGGTCATTGTTTGCAAATTTTTAGGCTAATTAGACTGGGACCAACAGTTTAACGTGGGTTCCGAACCACTAACAAAACATCCATGCCACAGCCAAGATTCGAACCTGAAGCCTGTGGTACCAAAGAACACAGCGCTAGCCAATTGGCCATCACGCGTCGAAATGTCATAGAAATTTTTATCACCATTCATTTGGCAGACTATAACAACATGATTGAAATAAAATTTGCCAAACCATTCATTTGGCGATTAAAACCCCAGAATTTTTTTTTTTTTTTTTTTTTTAAGCTATTTACTATGGAAATATGTCAATTTAAAATATTAAAGAAAATGAGAAAGATTCTAAAACTTCAGATTCATTAAAATTTTAATTCGAAATAACTATGTATTATAATATTAGATAAATGGATTTTGTGCAAGCATTAATCCAGGATTCATTATATAGGGGAAAATGCATTAGCATAGCGCAATTTTTCATTTTTGGATTCGCATTAAAAACAAGATAATTTGCATGTGTGATTCTAATACTTACATTTTTAATAATTCATGCTGTAATAAAAGTAATAAGAAACTGTAATTATAATGTCGGGATAAAAACATTTATAATTCACGCCAAGCAAGTATCATAAAACATGGGTGTTATTACGTGAAAATAATTTCAAAAGAAAATAAACAGTAAAAAATAACCTGCAAGATATTTGAAAAATACGATATTAAATCAAAGAAAAACAGGTTCTGATCTCTCTTCGTCACTTATTATTTTTTTCCCAACCTGTTTCGATTCCTTATTAAAACCTCAATCTTTAAGTCGGACGTTAAATTTTGTACGAAAATGCAACACAGATACACAGAGAAGGAAAAACCATTAACATCAAAGCTTACAAGAGAGATCAAGAGATAGCATTTGTAAGCTAATAACAACCAAAGACTTGAGATTAAATGACACGGACACAGAAGGAAAAAAAAAATGGACATTTGACATTAATATTGATACGAAACAATTTGACATCATATCCAATATCACAAACGTCAAATCTTTCTGGAACTTATTTTCCAGGCAGCATTTTTATCAAAATGTCAATCAATCATACAATAATATCTTATTTAGAATCTCTCTGTGACAAATTATATGGTATCGAAATCCGGATGAAAAAATAATTTTATCAGTAAAGTCATTAAAAAATAATTGCTAGATCCAGGAAATTAAAAATAGAACACAAGAAAACATGTTTGGATACTTTTTCCTCGTTTTTTTCTTACAACTTCTCATGCTAGTTTGGATTAATATTAGGACATTGGTCTTTCATCTAACTCGGATGCCAATTTTTATCTACAAATGCAATGCAGACAAACAAAGAATGAAAACCCATTAGCACCACAACTTATCAACACAGATCCGACATGAATTGAATGTTAATAATAACTTAAAACTGCGATCCAATAGAACGAACCTACAACATGTGTTCCGAAGCAATTTGACATCATATCCAATGTCGCAAGCATCACCCATTTCTGAAACACATTTTCATCAGAATGTTAGACATGGCAATCAATTATAAAATAACACCTTATATATAATCTTCAAAATAAAAAAAAAACTATAAAAACTCAAATAAAAAATAATTTTTAAAAAATCGTTAAAAAATAATTGATATATTACCTTCTTTTTTAATTTTCGGATCTAAGACAAGCATTTTTGGGTAGTTTTTCCTGTTTTTTTGCTTACAATTTCTCATGATAATTTGATTGTCTATTGGAACATTAATTTTTCATCTAACTTAGACATCTATTTTTATATACAAATGCAATGCAGACAAACAAAGAATGAAAACCCATTAGCACCACAGCCTATCAACAGAGATCCAACATGAATTGAATGTTAATAATAACATCTTAAGATTGCGATCCAATATAGAATGAACCTAAAACATGTGTTTCGAAGCAATTTGACATCCTATCAACATCATATTGACACCATCCATCCGCATCACCCATTTCTGAAATATATTTTCAACATTTTCATCGGAATCAATCACAAGGCGGCAATCAGCGGCAATCAACGGCAATCAATCACAAGATAATATCTTGTTTATAACTTTCAACAACAAACTATACAGTATTAAAACTCAACTAAAAATAATTTTAAAAAAGGAAAATCATTAAAAAATAATAATTGATAGATTCAGAAAGTTAAAAAAGAAAATTTTTAATATAACGCAAGTGATTTTTGGGCAGTTTTCCCTTCGCTTTTTTACAGCCTTTCATGCTAATTTGATCCTCTATTAGGATATTAATTTTCATCTAACTTGGACATCAAATTTGATATATAAATGCAATTTAGACAAACAAAGACTGAAAACCCATTACCACCACAACTTATTAACAGAGATCCGACATGAATTGAATGTTAATAATAACATCTTAAGAGTGGGATCCAATATAGAATGAACCTAAAACATGTGTTCCGAAACAATTTGACATCCTATCCAACATCACACGCATCACCTATTTCTGTAAAATTTTCATCAGAATGTTAGACATGACAATCAATCATAAGATAGCATCTTATTTATAATTTTCAACAAAAATTATACAAGATTAGAAATCGAGTAAAAATAATTTTAAAAAGGAAAATCATTAATAAAAATAATTGATAAATCCTAAAAGTTAAAGAAAAGAGATAGGAAATATTAAAAAAAAAAAAGCCCGTTTTGACGCTTTTTTTTTTATGGGTATTTCGTCAAGAAATTAATCTTTCATCTAAGTTGCATGCCAAATTTTACAACTCGTATAAGCAAATGCAATTTAGACAACCAAAGAATGAAAAACAATTACCACCACAACCTATCAACAGAGATTCGACTTGAATTGTATGCAATAACAGCATTTTAATATTGCGATCCAATAGAATGAACCTAACCTTTTTTTTTTTTTTTTATTAATGTATTCCGAAACATTTTGATATCATATCCAGCATCACAAGCATCACCCACTTCTGAAAACACATTTTCAACACATTCATCAGAATGTTACACATGGCAATCAATCATATGTGATAACATCTTATTTATAATCTCCAACAACAAACTATTCAGCATTAAAAACTCAACTAAGCAGACAAACAAAATAAAAAATAAAAGTTTAAAATTAACAAAGTTTTAAGATTATTTTTTAGTTCAACTAAAAATAATTTTAAAAGAAAAATCATTTAAAAAATAATATCCAAAGTTAAAAAAAGAAGATATTGAATATACGACAAGCATTTTCAGGGGCAGTTTTTCTCTCCCTTTTTTTCTTACAGTCTCTCATGCTAGTTTGATTCTCTATTAGAACATTACTCTTTTATCTAATTAGGATGTCAAATTTTATATAAAAATATAATTCAGACAAACAAAAAATGAAAACCTATTAGCACCACCAACCTATCAAAAGAGATTCGACATGAATTGAATGCTAATAATAACATCTTAAAACAACGATCCAACAGAATGAACCTAAAGCATACGCTCCGAAACAATTTGACATCATATCCAATATCACAAGCATCACCCATTTCAGAAACGTATTCTCGACATTTTTATCAGAATGTTACACAAGACAATCATATGACACCATCTTATTTATAATCTTCAGCAACAAACTATACAGTATTAAAACTTAATCAAGAATAATTTTAAAGAAAAATCATTCAAAAAAAAAAAAAAAATAATTGATAGATCTAAAAGTTAAAAAAGTAAAGATACGAAATATAAAAAAAAAGCATCTTTTGACATATTTTCCAATGCCTAAAATTCTAAACTCTTATGAGTTATTTTGTAAGATTTGGTTTGGTTTGTCGCTCTACGGTCATTTTGTGCACACTTTGGGACTGACAACCGATTACGGAGTACCAATGGGGATAGACCCCCTTAACCTCCTCATCTTAATTCATATATATAATTTACAATTTTAATTGGCTGCTTAATGTTAGTATGAGGCGCAAGATAAAGTTTCAAAAATTAAAAAATAAATAAAAGTAGGATAAAAAATAAAAATTTAAAATTAAAGTTCAAAGAATTTAAGTTAAAATTCGGTACAAGTAGGGGCCAGTCGTCGATGCCATAAAACTATTGTAGGATGATATAATAATTATTATATGCTGAACGTGGGGATCCGTAAGACACACTTTGGGCTCATTAGATCGGGAATTACACTTTAACATGGATTTCGAACAACTAACAATTCGCTAGCCGTTGGCCATCTGGCCGCCAGTTATTTTGTAAGGACAAATCTTTCATCTTGCTTGGACGTCATATTCTATATCCAAATGCAATTCTGACAAACAAAGTATGAAAACCATTACCACCACAACTTAACAAGAGACATCAATTGTATGTTAATAACAACATCTAAAGATCGCAATTCCAAATAGCACGAACCCAAAACATGTTCTCCGAAGCGGCCTGACATCAACATCCGATGTCACAAATATCACCCTCTTCGCGAAAGGTGCCTTCTTTGAGCAGCATTTTTATCTGGTTGTTAAAGCGAGCAATAAGTCGGTTAATCACGCGACATCATCAACTTCTTTTGTCGCTGTATTATTACCGTCCGACACCTGTAATTATCTTCCCAGAGTTACGGGTCTCAAATTATTATGCTCCCGGTTCGGTGATTAGTATTTGACGACAATTTACTGCGACATTCGGGAAGATCGTATTTTATGTTTTGTTTTTTTTATTTTAATCCTTCATTTTTTTATTATCCTTATTATTATTATGTTCCTTCAGATTGGATCAGGCTGGAAAAATTGTACGCCTTCTTTTCCATCCCAGGGCCGCTTGCGATCCGGCCACCACGTGATCTGATTTTGGAAGTTTTTTAAGTTATACGTTTTTTCGGGGTAAAACACGCTGTCCGAATAATAATGACCCAAGACTTAAATTGCCTGGCCAGAAAGAAGAAAAAGTAAAAGAAGAAGTTGGCTTTTTAACTTGGGGATGGAGGGGGAATGGAACACGTATCGAAGAAAAATGTACTTTGTCGGCAAAAGAAACTATTAGGATTTGCAGTTTCACTTTTGCAACGTGAGTTGGTCGAGAAATTAAGATTCCATTCTGTTTGTTTTTTGGGTTTTTTTTTCTTAAAATGGTACAGAACTTTTCAAAGCCACAAACAAAGCTATCGCACAAAGATAGTTTAAAAAAATGCAACTTTGTTTTTATTTTTAGTAAAAGAAATGCATCTTTTCTCTCACGTTAAAAGGTATTGAAGCGTTCGAATTGAACTTCTCACAAAATCTTATAAACAAAGCAACGTATTCTGTATATTTTTTTATTTATCTACATATTTTACCCATAAAATATGTGGGTATTGTTTATGGGGAACAGGGTTTTTCGTATTGTTGAACACTCTCAATTTTGATTTTACACTTTCAGGTGTTTTTTTTTTTTTTTTTTTTTTTTTTGAAAATATTGGTTTTTTACAAAATAATTTTGTACTTATTGAATAATTTAGTAAAAAAAAAAAATAATAATAATTCAGAAGAAAAATGAATGCAAAATTATTCTAAAAGATCGTCTGGTGAAAGCAAAAGAGAATTTTAATTTCAAAGTGAAAATGAAATTTTTAATTTTTTTTTCTACATTTTTTTTTTTTTTTTTTGAGATTGCTGTCGTGCGTTTTGTTCTTATATTTCACGATTTTTTGTACATAATATTTATTTACAAAATAATTGAGTAATTATTAAATAATTTAGTAGAAAAAAATAATTCAGAAGAACAATTAATGTAAAATTGCTTTAAAAGATCGTTTGGTGAAAGTAAAGAACACTTTATTTCGAAGTGAAAATGAAATTTTTCAAGAAAAAAAAAAAAATCGTCTGAAATTCTATAACTTTTTATTTTTAAATGCTGTTATGCGTTTTGTTCCTGTATCAAATTCTATATTTTGTAGGTAAATCAGTGTATCGAGCCACCCCCTATTACAACTATATAGTTTTTTTATTTTATTTTTCTTAATTTGAAAAAAAAAGAAATTAGTATTATAGGATTTTGAAGCAATTCCATAGTTTAAAAACAAATAATAACTTGGCAATATAAGATATTTGCAATCTTCATATACTATACATTACAACATATGCTAATTTTAGCACTCTTATTTCAAGAAACCAGATTGAACAACTGTAGAACAAAACTTGACATAATTAAAGTATCCTTATTAAAACAATATTGTTTTCAAACTGGTACAATGTTAAAATATTTATAGTAGAATGAATTACAAAAGCCAATTATTTATGCTAATAAATTAACACACACAAAAAATAAAAGCACAAATCATACCTCCAACTTTTTTTAATCTCTATTAATGAAACTTTCAATTTTCATTTAATTTTATTTCTAAACTATATGACAAATTTAAATCATTTTTTGTGATTTGCATTTTTATTCTAGCTCATCGTTTTAGAATTGGAAAAGAATCAGCGGCCAACTTTTAAGAAAATAATGAAAGTAAAATGAGAATACTCATCAATAATGGGGAAAAAACACTTCAAATTTTCAATATTGATTTAAAAATCTATCCCACAACCGAATATGAATTTTAAAAAAAAAGATTACTTTTCATAAAAATGCATAAAATTAGACAAAAAAAAAAAAAAAAATACCACTTACCAAATTTATGTAAAATGTTATTTTATCTTCACAGAAGATTTCGTAAACACACATTATACGCCTGCCAACTTTTACAGATGATTCGTAAACATATCAAGATAAGCAAAATGTTTTTTTTTTTTTTTTTTTTTTACCATTACAAGCAATACAAAATGATTTAAATTCCTAAGTAAAAAAGGAAAGTTGTTTTTGAAAACAGGAATGCCAACTTTGCCATGACAATCCCACAACAGTAGCTAATTGCGTCAGGAATCTATCACTACAAGGTTAGAAGTTTTAATTTCGCTTGTTCTCTCGAAGGCGTCCCACGTTCATTTTGCGTCTGCTCAATCAATCACCTTTCTGATTGCCCTGGCGTTTTAATTTTGAGAAAGAATCAACAATCATTTTTTCTTTTTCAACTGGACTTATATCCCCCACCCTAGCTTTAATATGATATAATGAAAAATTGAAAGCCTATTTATATTAAAATATAAATCTGAAAAAAATTAGTAATAAAATTAAATAGTTCAGAAAATAAAATAAAAAAGCAAAAAGTTGTTTAAAAATATAAAATTTTACTATTAAATAAGAACTAATTTAATTCTGTATACCTTAAAATTAACAAAATATATTGGCAATTTTTTTTTTTTTTTTTTTTAATTTTGAATTAAAAATTATAATAATTTATATTAATTATACACCTTTTTTTCATATTTATAATTATCAGTGCAAATATTTTGATACTAATAAGGAATAAAAAATACATCGAAATAGAATAAGTATTTTAAAAACATATTAGAAATAGAAATATGATTATCGATTAATAAATTATGATAATTAAAGGGTTTTTTTTTTGTTTATTGTTATCAGTGTATAATTATTTTGATTCTAATAAGGAATAAAAAATTATATCGAAAGGAATAAGTATTTTAATAAGGAATAAGAAATAAATAAAAATAAAATAAGTATTTTAAAAACATATTAGAAATAGAATTGACTATCGATTAATGAATTATGATCTTTTTTTTTTTTTTTTTTTTTTTTTTTCATATTACTACTTATCAGTGTACTGTTATTTTGATCCTAATAAGGAATAAAAAATATTATCGAAATAGAATTTGTATTTTAAAAACATTTTAGAAACAGAAATAAGATCATCGAATAATAAATTATGATAACTTATAATTAATAATCGTATAACTATAACAATCATATTTATAGTTATTAGTACTATTAAGGAATATACAATTATTTTGATCTTAAGGAATAGAAAATGTATCAAACTAGAATATATATTTTAAAAACATATCAGAAACAGAAATAAGATTATTAATTAATAAATTTTTGCACACAATTAATCAAACATTTGTATCATAAAAATATTTTATTTTTAATAAAATAAGGCATAGCAAATAATTTAGCATGCCTTTCTGTATTTTATAATACATGAAATTAGTACGCTACAATAATTTTAATTTTCTGGTATTTCATGTGAATAAACGATCAAACTCCAAAATAAATGTACGCATATAATTCATTTAAACAAAATTCTGTCTCAAAAGAATGCAGTTTTCACATTTATAAGTGTACATTTATGGAATTTTTTTGAATGGCCGAGTGGCTAGCGCTCTGGCTCTCGGTACCACAGGTATCGGGTTCGAATCCCGGCGGCGCCCATGGATGTCTGTAGTGGTTCGAATCCACTTTAAGCCGTAGGTCCCGGTCTGCTATGACTGTAAGAGCGTCACGGAGCCAAAGTCAGACTTCTACCTACGGGTGCTCCATCACAACAGAAGCTGCTTCCTTCCCCTTCAATCATGAGTACGTATGGGCTCGTGGACTCGGCCAGACAAGTGGGATAAGAAACAACATTTATAACCTTAATTACCAAATAGAAATGAAAACCCATAAATATAAAGACTACATTAATTCCAAGTCATTATAAGATTCCAGATAAAAGTGAATTGCGCAAATTATCCGTTTTAAAATTAAATTCCATTTCAGTCCGTAATAAAATAAACAGAGAAATAAGACACAATTATATCATAATTACTAAATTAGCTAAAGAGAAATTAGATAATTTTTAATGGTACGATTAATTAAATCTATTGAATCGGGACCCTGTTTCTGAAACTCAGAAGAGCAATTAGGGATAATGTGACGCTGGATTCTATTTATTCTATTATATATTTAATGGATTAAATAAATCAATTTCCATTCTATACTGCGAGGTTATCATCGGCAACGTGATACGAGGGCAGAATTAAATTGCGAACAAAATCCAAGCCAGTTGTTTGGACAAGTCATGTAATTGAAGAATCAATTCGACAATTACACGTGTTATAGGAGGAAGGGGAAAAAAAACGCGTACAAGAGATAGAAAGATTTTATCTGTGAAATGTGATTGATTCCTATAATTCGGGGTTTTCAAACTATAGCTTGCGGGGAAAAAAATGTCCATAGGTGCTATGCCATGAATCTGGCTCATGATAATACGTTAGACATGGTTTGATTTGATCTACAACACGTTGTTTTTTAAATAAAAATATATTTATTATTATTATAATAATAAATATTTTTTATTTATTTAAAAAATAATATAATCGTAATTGTAGAATATAATTTAAAATTGTTATAATAATTATTGTTGTTTCAGATGCAACGTACTTTGATCTGATCTGTCACTAAAATGACAGACACGTAGTAGATGCAGCTTTACCAAGTGTGCACTATGGATAAAACTTTTTAACCACAACAAATTTTAATTATAATATGAATTAGATAATAAATATCCTATTTCCTGATTTTCCCTACAACAACGCATTTACGTATGAAGTATTAGCTTTTATTATAATTTTTTTAAATATAATTGGACACTTTTTTTTCACGCTGCATATGTATTATGTGGGCCTGATGGCCGAGTGGCTTCGCATTCGAGTCAAGGCGATGCCATGGATGTTTGTAGTCGTTTGGAATTCACTTTAAACCAGTTGATTCTGGAGTCTAATATGACTGTAGAGCGTTGGGCGTAGGGCTGACAACGCTACCTCGTAAAAAGAAAACATCTCCTGTCTTGAAATCTGCCAGTAGGCAGACTGCCTTGGCTCACCATGGGGCTGTTGCACAACTGATGATGATGATAATAATTGTTGTTTCAGATACTATGACTTTGATCTGATCTGTCACTAAAACGACGGGCACGTAGTAGATGCAACGTTAACAAGAGTGTACCATGGAGAAAACATTTTAACGACAGCAAGTTTTAATTATAATATGAATCAGATAAGAAATATCCTATTTCCCGATTCCTCTCACAGCAAAGCATTTACGTATGAAATATTAGCCTTTATTATAATTTTTAATAATGACCGGTTATCTATTATTTTATTTTCACTCTGTATATGCGTTATGTGTGTTATACATGTATATGGGGTAAATGATACACAGAACAGAATTTCATCAGAACAAAATATTGCCCTATCTTTCGAAATTCAATGTAACAACTATAGTGCCTAAACTATTTGTAATTCTAAGTAAAAAATTTAAAGATACAGTACAATGATCAGAGAATTTTAAACCATTCAGTTTAAAAACATAAAAAATCATATACTCAAAATACTGAACAAGTTGATCCTCATCAAGCAGTAGAAGATTTAAACGAAGTTTATCGAAACTTTTAAATTACCAACCTGAGAACTATTAATCTATCTGTATTTCGCCTTTCACCCCATGTGCAAATAACAGTTAACTATGAAATTCTGTTCATAAATGTGTATTATTCACCCCATATACATATATCATGCACGCAGAAAACATAATGCATATACAGCATGAAAAGAAAAGAAAATGTCCAATCCTATTTTTAAAAAATATTGCCGAATATTTCAAATATGATGTAACAACTAAACTATTTGTAATTCTAAGTAAAAAATTTAAAGATACAGTGCAATGATCAACTTTAACCACTCAGTTGAAAAACATAACAATCGTGGAAATCAAAAAAATTAAAGATACAGTACCACTGATCAAAGAATTTTAAATAATTCAGTCGAAAAACATAACAATCAATCATATACTGAAAATACTGAACGAGTTGTAGAAAAATCTAAACAAATTAAATTCTTTTTTTTTTTTTCAATTAATTAAAACTTTTTTTTTTTTCAATTATTTAATTAAACATCAGAAATTCAATGAAAAACAAGCGAAAGTAGATTTTTGTTGGTAACTGAAATTGAACTTGAGGAATTAAGTAATTTTAGGCAGGTGCGCACTGGACTGGAAGATTCGCTTCCAAAACGCAATTGCTACAAGTTTCGCACCACAGAACCGTTACGAAATCTAGGAGCACATCCAACCAACCAATTCCTTTCATAATCTGCTGCATAAAAGTCAAAATCAACAATGCCCCCTCAAACACCCCCAGATCTTCCTTACATAACAATTACCGACTGCGATTATTACCAAAACTGTCCCAGCAAGTGAAGACATCCATTTTTCTACTTTCTTTCTCCTACCATACCATTCCTTTCATTCTGCAAATCACAGGATCTTTTTGAAGTGCTTGGGAGCTAGCTGCTAGCCGGGCAATTTTCCCCCTTGTTGATCGAGAAAAGTACTTTCGTTTCCCTTCCAAAAAGGCTGGAGAACAACTTTTATGTGTCTCGGTCACTTGGAAGGAGTGACAAGGCCAGGTATGTCTAAGACATCAATGAGGTCAGCCACAAGAACAAAAAGGAAGAAAAAAAAAAAGAAAGCATGGCGGAGTGAATGACTACCTAAACAGGTGTGAAAATTCATTTTTCTCCTGGAGAACATTCTTTTTTTTTTTTTCTTTCTTTTTTTTCTTCTGCTATTCCATCCCCTACACCTGCTTCTGGGCAGTATAATATCGAAGGGAGATAAAGTAAATCAAGACGTGGCCATTTCTGCGACTCGAGACAACGCCTCAAGCGGGTCAAATGGAGGTCATGCGTCAATCTGGAGGTTATTCATTAGGCGTTTCCCTGGCAGTTTTTAATTAGGTAATAAGTGCGCCAAAGAAATATTTTTTTTTTTCTCTGCCAGTATTATTTTGTTTATCGCGAATCATTGCCACATACTTTTACTTATTTATTTTTTCCCTCCTGCTTCCAAACTGAATAATAACTTTGTAAAACGCTAATAAGTGTAGCCAAACAGCGTGCGTTCCTAATGGGTCGAGGTAATTATCGAAGTTTTTGGAGCGTGTTGATATATGTTAAAAAAGAAAATAAGGAATAATTTAGAACTATTATTTAATGAGGAATCGTTTATTTTCA
The DNA here is from genome assembly GCA_021605095.1 of Caerostris extrusa. Lineage (NCBI taxonomy): Eukaryota > Metazoa > Arthropoda > Arachnida > Araneae > Araneidae > Caerostris > Caerostris extrusa. The sequence continues at coordinate 24,730 of BPLR01015453.1, read as the reverse complement.
CTATTGGATTTCAGCATATTTTTTTTTTTTCCGATTTTCTTTTTTATTTCCTTATTTCTTTTTTCTTATTCTTTATTTCATTCTTTTTGCCTATTAATGAGAGAAAAAATGCAATTTTATTACCAAGCAACTATCGGATTGCAATGTCTTCTTTAAAAGTAGGTGTTGTTGTTGTTTTTTTTTTTAAAGTTTTACATTTTTTCCCCAGAGGGGTAAATCTTTTTTTTTCTAAACTATTAAGTTGCCAACTGTTACATTTGTATATATTGGGAGATTGCATTTTATTTATGTTTGTTATTAACGGATAAAGGAGATAAATTATTAATGGCTTCATGGCTATTACATTACAACATTGGCGCAACAGCCCCATGGTGGGCCAAGGCCGTCTGCTTATTGGCAGAATTCGAGATAGATGGTTTCTTTTTACAGGGAAAGATTGTCAGCTTTTATGCCCAATGCTCTACAGTCATATTATACCTTGACCTACGGCGTAAAGTGGATTCTGAACCACTACAAACATCCATGGCACCGAAACCTATGCCACCGAGAGCCACAGACATTTGTGTGTAGAATGGGACAAAAAAATCCGAAAATTCCCACCAAACAGCCAATTTATTTATAAGAAACACTTGGGCGCGCTTTCACAATTGCCTTCAGTAACTACAAAGCACGCCAACATACTCCTGCACCATAATGGAGCATGGTATTATTGGGTTATGAGTGGTGCTTTTTTCACATATGATCCGTTTTCTTTGAAAATGGTGTAAGTCTATTATATGGAAATATTTAAGGATATGTATGTGAATGGTTTGAAAAATATTGGTATAGGTTAATATGCTCATTTTATTTTCTTTAATATTAAATTGATTTCAATTTATAATGTGATCGTTTTTAGTTAAAAAAATTATACTTTTCATGATCTACTTACAAAGTCAAAAAATATGAAAAGTCATACATTTATGAAATATTAAATATGATAGTTCAATATGACAATTAAATCATTTTTTAATGTGATTTTTTATTAAATATGTTAGAAAAAAAAAAATAAAAAGGCTTTATTTCAACATTTCTTCAGGTATTGAAGCTTTAAATACTTTAATTACAACTTTATATTAATGCCGTTTTTAATTTTTATCATTATAGGAATGTTTTAGAAAATAGTCACAATTTATTGGAGGAATATAAGACAATAGAACAATGATGTCGTTGAATTTTTTTCGATGTGATGGCATGATGATATAAAAGTGCTAGTTTTATATTTTCATAGGCTTCCTCATATGGGGCATAAATCAAGTGTTTTAAACTCCATATTTTCATTAAATGAAGTTTTATGTAGCATTGTACATGGTGAACAAACAGAACACATTACTATTAGCGTTTTCAACAATAGCTATGGTATTCCTCCTCTGATGATAATTCAGAAGCAAACAACAAAATTCCAGTGAACGAACGAAGAATTTTATGTCCTTAACAGTGTTACCACACATAAAAAATGAAGTAGAGAAATTATGTAGTATAATTTTTAAACTAAATATTATGACTTTGCGAAAAGTGGACTTACACTACTTTCAAAGTAATTGCATTTGTAATGTCATTAACTACGTAAATTTAAATTGACAAAATAATAAAAATTTCGAAGGTTTTTGGGAGGAGCTTTTTATATTAAAAAGCTCATAGCAGATTGCATTCATTGTTATGATTAACCAACTCTTTGTCAAAAATGGACTTGCATCACTTTCAATTAAAACAGCTCATACATTGATAATTAAACTTTCTGAATGCCATAAAATTTCATCGTTTACTAAATTGTTATCAACATAAATCGAATAAAAAAAAAAAACGAACGAAATATTAAATCGTCCGTTTAAACTAAACAAAAATATAATTAAAATAATACTATTTTCAAAAATTTTTATCTTTTATTTTAATATTAATAGTAAAAAATACCCCTTAAACTTTTAAAAATAAATATAATCATATAGCAAAGAAAATATATATGAGAAGCCTTAAAAACGGTAATAAAATATTCAAATCCTGAGATTGGCTTTAACGACATTTTTTGAACGCCAACGAACTGCGCCAACAATTGAAGTGTCAATGGCTCGAAAGGAAAGGTCATTCGAGTAATGCCAATTGCCGACCACACTTAGCTCTTTTTTGCTCACGCAAGATCACACTCAACCTAAAAATAACAGAATGACTAATAACACTGCTACCACTGTGTCCAAAAAGTAAGATCAGTTTTCAATTTAAATTTGCCGGTCATATGGTATGTGATTTTTATTTTTTTTTTTGTATTTTTTATTTATTTTGCACTATCCTTGACATCTGTGTGGAATTTGACGTCAAAATATTCATTAGTGCTCGAATTGCGCTTAGTTTTGTGAGATGCTAAAACTGATTCCGGCGATTTTTGAAATGTCTCTTCAATCGACTCAAAATGTTATCCCCGGAATGGTCTTTTGATTATAGGGAATAGCCCGAAGTAGCACGATATTAAATCAGGTGAATACGATGGTTGTGGAACGATATGGGTTTCATTTTTGGCGAAAAAGTCACGAAGAATTAATGCAGTGTGAGCTGGCGCCTTCAGTGTTTTCGGTACTAATCAAGATTTGACGCGTTTGAGGCCCAAAACATCTTTTAAGGTGGAATTTTGAAAATCCAACATCATCAGCAAGGTCTCTAATTGTAAATCGACGGTTTGCAAGCACCAAATCTTTAAATTTTTGAACGGTTGAGGTTGGTAGTCGACCAGAGGACTCTTCCTCTTTAACGCGTTCTCTGCCTTCTTTGAACTGTTTATACCACCTCTAAAGATTTCTTTCCGATATAGGAATGCTTACCGTATGCCTTCTGCAACATTCTATACGTTTCCGCAAACAAAATTTAACGCAAGTTCTTGCTCAATTAATCAGAGATTTCAAAAATCGCCAGAATCAGTTTTAGCGTCTCACAAAGCCAAGCGTAACCTGAACACTAATGAATATTTTGACGTAAAATATACACAGATGTCAAGGACAGTGCCAATAACCTAAAAAAAGAATAGAAAAATTGAAATATTATATGCCCGGGAAATTTAAATTGAATTTAAATTGGTCTTACTTTTTGGACACAGTAGTATGTCCGCAGCTGCGTGTTAATTTCGAAGAGCATTAACTCTTTTTTTCCCAAACACTGAAAAAAAAAAAAGAAGTAGGTGTCTCTTCCTTTGATACTTAAAAAATTAGTTAAATTTCCTATTTAATTAATTTAAAATTTCCTGTTTAATTAATTTAAAATTTCCTATTTAATTATTTTAACTATTTTTCCATGCAAACTTTCCAGACGAGCAGTCACTGTTGACTTCTGCAGAAATTTGTTAGAAAACGATTATCTATTTTATTTGACCATGTCTACTTAAGAATACCATCAGAATTTTAAAATAAAACATGCCATCAATTGGAATGAATGTTTGCTTTAACCTGTTCAAGGGCACTTACAGAATTTTTATTTTATATTCCTTTTCTAATTAAAATTACTGAAAATTGAATAAAAATAATCTATTGAGAAATAATTCTCAGTAACGAAAACAAGCACTGTTCTCATGCCAAAAAAATTATATTGTTTTATAGAAAATGCAATTTTCTAATTCCATTGGTAATTATTTTGAAAAAACTCACTCAAAAAATTAAAAAAATTCTCTAATATGCCTTGACAAGAATCGTGCATTATGTCCTTTATTCTCGTAGATATTCTATACGTCTTTGAATATATGAAATCTTTTCATTTATAATCTGGTATTAATACTCAATGGACACATAGATAGATATTAAATTTTTTTAAACGTCGCTTTTTTTTTTTTTATAAAATTTTCTTGTTTGCTAAATTGTTTTCCTCATAAATTGAATAAAAAGGGACAAACAAAATTATAAAAATTTCAACTCTACTTAAAAAAAAAAATTTGACATTGAAGAATTCAGAAAGCATTTTTATTACCATTATTTATTTAATTTTTTTTTGTATGCCATTTTGGAATAAATAAAATCTTAAAACTCATTTAAACAATATGAAATCTAATTTTAAATACTTTTCATATGTTTTTACTTACACTTTCTTTCATGGGAAAAAATAACATGCAGAAAAAATACTACATATGCATTGAACATTGGCTTATTAAAGTATTATATACGCTTAAAAACATGTACGTAACATTTTATTATATGTAATACGTACAATTTCTTGTATTAGAAAACAAAGATGAAATATTTTAATTATTTTTTTTTTTTTTCTGGACAAATTATTTTTTAATTAAAATCAGAATTTATTTTAGGCTGAACTTTTAGAGTTCATTTCAAAATTAATTTGTAACAAGTTAGTGAAAACTTTAAATAACAAATACTTCATTCCCTTTTACGTCAATCTCGGATATCACAATTTAGACACAAATTTTTAATTCTATCTTGTATTCAAATTGGGATTTGATTTCATATTAATGGGAATTCTCCGGTATTTTTTATGGAAAATTCATAAGATATTATTGTATCATATTGTGATCACAATATTATTTGAAATTCTCCTATCATATTGAGATCTTAATTTAACATTGAAATTTTCATTTCAAATTTTTATTGAGATCCTCATTTAATATTAAAATTTTGATTTCATACTGAGATCCTCATTTAATAAATTTTCATTTCATATTTGATTTCATATTGAAATCCAATATTGAAAATTTAATATTGAAATCCCTCATTTAATATTGAAAATCCTCATTTAATATTGAAATCCTCATTTCATATTGAAATCCTCATTTAATATTGAAATTTTCATTTGAAATCATATCGAAATTCTCATTTAATATTGAAATCTCATTTAATATTGAAATCCTCATTTAATAATATTGAAATTGAAATCCTCATTTAATATTGAAATTCTCATTTAATTTGAAATATTTAATATTGAAATCCTCATTTAATATTGAAATTCTCATTTAATATAAATTATTTCACTTTCATACCGAAATTATTTCATAATGAGATCCTCATTTCATATTGAAATTATTTCATACTGAGATCTTCATTTAATATTGAAATTTTTATTTCATATTGAAATTCTCATACCATTACCATTCTGAGATATTAAAAAAAAATAGGGCAAGACAAAAATTAAGAAACTTATCTTACTTGTAGAAACTAAAGAATTATTACATCAACTTCTCAAATTATTCTGATTCTTCATCATGACAGATTAAACATAAAATAAACTTTAATTACAATTCTTTTCAGAATTAATTTTCAATAAGCTTGCGGTTATTCATTTTTACTCAATCACAGACGTCATAATTTTTGACACAATTTTTCAATTCCAACAAGAATTTTTGTTTAAATTTGACTTTCCATTAAATGGGAAAATATCCGATAACTTTCATAGCAAAATTCATAAGAATTACCGGAATAAAGTAAAAGAGGGTGGTAAGGAAAAAAAAATAATAAATAAAACAAATATATTGAAGAAGCTACATAACAGAAGCAAGAATGGGGGTTCGAACAGTATATCGATTTACTAGGGGGATGAGAGGTTAGAGCGCCCCCATTGGCCAAATGCAAACAACTTAGTCCATCCCTATGGCAACGGAGGAACGAAATATCTGCATCAGTCTCGTGAGATACGATGCTGAATGCACAGCAAAAACTGCAATCGCTCCATGTCATTGAGAATTTAAACAAACACAACACACATGCAATCCAAGTAAATGCCAACAGTGATTACAATAATATGTTTTGTTTATGAAATATCATCAAGAAGGGTGAAAAATCAAAATCACTATCATCAGGGCCGGATTTAGATGAAAAGAGGCCTTAGGCTATTCCACTTATGAAGCCCTTTCACTTTCTATTTTTAAGTTTGTAAATTGCATGAGAGGTAATAAAATACATCATTACTGTGATATATATATATCAATATGTTAAATGAAACTTGTTGTGATTAGTACTAATCTTTATAAAAAATGTGGCACAAAAAAAAAAAAAAAGTCGAGAACACTTATTTGGACATTTATTCTCAGCACCCTATATAGTACTTGTAACAATAACTAATCAAACATAACACACATTATTTACAAAGAAATAAAATTCAAATAATAAAAATCCTTGCCCACAAAAATAAAATATGCAATAAAAATTATCCTATTTTCTATCAAATTAAATAAAATATATTCAATACATTGAAGATTAAAGCAAATTCAATTCAGATAAATTTATTTCATAATTTCTCCTTATTTTCGATTCAGTGTTTTAGTGTTTATTGTTTTTAAAATAGTGAGATTCTAATTTTTCTAACAATTTGAATGTAGGCCCTCTTGAAGCCTAGTTAGCCTATAGGAAAATCAGGCCCTGACTATCATGAAAGACAAGTAGCAATTATTTTGACGGATTTTGGTGAAGTTGGACGCTGACGTTTAGATGGAACGCCTAACCTGTAAAATGCAAGAAATATATTTTATAATATTTCATCTCGTTTATGGATGTTGCTTTAGGGATAATAAAAGAAAATTATTTCAGCGATGAAGAAAACGTTTTGCAAACCATATAAATTTCACTTTAGAAAATGGAAAATAAATATTTATCTTGCGTTTTTGTTATTTATTCATATTTTTGGATTTTAAAATTCCATTATTTTAAGTATAAAATTTGCAAATAGTTTTGTTCAAGTTCTGAGCAAGAAAAAGAAAGAAAAATGTCGAAAGAAAATAATAATATTGTTTTAGAATAGAGGGTACTTTGAATAAAGAACATTCGTCACGTGAATGACTAATATTGACCACTCTGCATACTGCGTTAACCAGGAAATACAAGAACCAAGTAGAAGAATTTTCTGATGAACAGTTTTATGCCTCATATTTGGAACCTGATTTCCTTAGTTCAAAAACACAATTAAATCCACAAGGCCATTCTGTCACTGACGAAAAATAATTGTTTGGTTACATTACATACATAAGAATAAATATTGGGAAATTTTTCATAGCAAACAATTATGTTATTTGATTTTTATTGTGCAAAATATGAACGTAGTCAATGGAAATGCATAAATAAATGTAGCTTTAGAATCGATTGCTATGTTCTTTATAAATAAACATATTTAATAAAATGATGATTATTTGCAGTAGGTTTTGAGTCAGTCTCAGACTGATATTAATTAAACAGAACTGACCTTTAAGAAAAGAAAACAAAAGTATTATTATTATTTTGACAATTCTGCTATTCCGGGAAATTTTATATTCAATCAACTTTTAATGATAATTCTTGGACAGAAAGCAATAATATATAGTCGAATGCTAAACAGAGAATTTATAAAAAAACAAATTTAAAAAAAAAAAATCTTTGAGGATTTTTATTTTTATTTTAAATAAGTGCGAAAAATTATATGAACAACATAACAGAATTTTAAGAAATTCAATAAATAATAAATAAAATGTAAATTTTTAAAATATTTAATTTCTTTTCACAGTTTCTTCAGAAAAAAAAAAAGCTTACTATGATAAATAATCTCAGTTAGATAATCTTTCTCTGAAAAATACTTCAATGAAGCAAATCGTGAAACATTTTCATGCTTAGTTGGTATGTTCCGGTCTGATCGCTAATTTAAACAAAATGGATCTATTTCTCTAAATTAAATAGCTCCTAAAAATATTTTACACGAAGTTAAATAAAACAATTATAAATAAATTATAATCAAAATAGAAATTTCTAATAAAAAAATATGCACAGCTCATAAATTATCGAGATAAAATGTATAAGTTGAAAACAATATTATATCACAAAAATAAAATCTAAAAAAAAAAAAAATAATAGAACGATAAATATAATAAAAAAAAAAATTTTTTTTAGAATTGTTTTCATCATTAAAAGATCATTTCATTAGATTTATCGTTTTATTTTTTTTTAGATTTTATTTTTTTTATAAAATATTGCAATTAAAAAGAATATTAAGAAGAATAAAGAATATTTTAAAGAAACACTTAAAAGAATTTTTTTCAATTCTATTCTAAAGTTTATTTCCATTCTCATTCAGAATTAAATTCCATGAAAATTTTTAAAATAAGGAATACCAAAACAAATTAAAAAACAATTCTAATAAGTTTCTTCATATTCTTATTTAGAACACTTAAATTGAAAAAAACGAAAAAATTTTAATTTGGGAAACACCCCGGAATTTTCAAAAGTTCAAGGATTTATGTCACAGAGAACAATCTTTGCAGAAATTGAAATCAATCATAGCACAATAGGAAATTACGCCAGAAGCAGAGATAACTGTCAGAATTAGGTAACACATCACCTCAATGTCGATTAAAAAAATGAAGCGGGAACAACAGAAACTGATTGACGCCGTCTGACAAAATCGTCTGGAGCTGTTACTTAAGTGACATTTTGAAATGGCAATGGTTAAATAATGGAAGACAGGCGTATGCTCTGAAGTGCCCGAACAAAAGGTGAAATATACATATTTCTAGGATCATTCGTATTCTCTTTTTTTTTTTTTTCATTATTTATTAAATTCACAAACATATCTTTTAAAGCCATTTGTTTATATTTATATATAGATAGATATTATGGAGAATTTTTCAATAATAATGTTATTAATATATTTTTTTCCAGAATCTTATATTCTTCTGTTGTTTACTCAAAATAATATACGTTCAAGTCACAACAATCATATAAAAATGAAAGAAAATATATTCTAGCGAAAAGTCTCAAAACAAAATTTTCAAAAGAGACCACCGCCGTATAATAAAAATAATAAGATGTTCCATATCTACGTTATTTGTTATTGTTTTGTTATTATGTCATTTGTTAGTGTTTTGTTATTTGTTATGTCAGATTTATGTTATTTGTAATTTGTTTCCGGTGAAAAACAGAAAGTTTTATTTATCAAAACAAACATTCTATGAAATAATGAATATTTTGCTCGATATTTCTGTATAATATACCAATTAATTTTCTTTCTTATAGATTTATTACATTTCAAAAACATTTTATTCCTTTATTTATGAATGAATGTTATTTGCTCTGATGAATGTTTACATTTAAAAGAAAAAACAAATACTACTAAACAAAGGAATTTTTTAATTAAATCTAATATTCCTTCGTTATTCAACATTGTTATTACAAACATTTATTCATTATATCATTTAAAAGGTCTTTAAGCCTCCGTTTAAATAAAAAGATATCGTTGTAGGAGACTAATCAATGTATACGGATCTAGTATGATAATTAACATATTGTTTAAAACAGTCAAACAATTTTAATGGTCACATTTTTTCCGAGACGATGATTTGTTCTACAGTTCCCAAATTGTGATGCGTTTTTAAATGGAACTCTAAAGTTAAACAATAATATGCTGCACTGAACAATATTGATCAATAAAATATTTGCCAATATCGTAGTCCAAAGGCTGTTGTAAATTTAATCGCAATTTTTGAAAAAAAGTTCTTTAAAACTTTGCATTTTATTTTAGTTGTATTGTTTAAAACATGAACATTTTGTTATTGTGTTTCTACATTTTGACCTCTGGCCTTTGATATCACAGGCTTCAGGTTCGAATTCTGGCGATGGCATGGATGTTTGTGAGTGGTTCGGAATCCACATTAAACAGTAGGTCCCACTCTATTTAGCCAAAAGTATGCACAAATGAGTGACAAACCAAACCAATCTATATTTTGACCAAAATATTTTAGAAAATTAATCGAAATTTTTTGTGGATCAAAACTGATCGTTTGTGCAGGTTAGTACTGGTAATTTAAGGTTTAGTTTGGTTTGGTCACATTTCTACGGTCACATTTTGGGCTAATTAGACTGGGACCTACTGTTTAACGTGGATTCGAACCATGCCATCGCCAGAATTCGAACCTGAAGTCTGTGGTACCAAAGATCATGTAAGGAGATTTAACATTACATCTATATCATGGAAGCCCATAACTTGTTTAAAAATGGCCATCTACTGAAGTGTTCATCTTGCAGAAGTGTTCTCTGTTAAAAATGTCGAAATTTTATTATCTATCTTTCTGTTTTCCGTTTCATACTATTTTGTTTCAATATTGCAAATTTCTATATACTAAATTTCAAAAATTAATAAATTTATTTATTAATGGACAAAAATAAAATCTTTATTTTTTTTTTTTTTAGCAATTCGCTCTTACATTCACAATTTTAATTTTGCTGTGCATACATTTAGATCAATTTTTAATGAGAATTAAAACCAGAATGCTATCTGATATACTTAACAATTTTAATATGATTCCAATGCCTTAAAAGGCTATCAAAATGTGATTATTTTTATTAATAATGCAATTTTATACTTCATAATCCATAATAATTTGATCCCAAAATGATCAATCCTCATTTGCACTCAATAACATAGCCCAAATACATGGAAAACCATCTTGCGTGTGCCTGATGAATTTTACATACTCTCCCATACACAAGAATCAATATTCATGATATTCGTATAGTGATTCTCAATCACGCCATCGGACTATCAAACGGGGCAGGAAGGGGAAAAAAAACCGTTGAAGAATATACACGCCTTTTCCCAAGTACATGTCAATACTTATCTTTCAGTGGACCTAATTGGGAGTGAATATGAGGTGTTGACAAGGAAGGTTCACCAAATCAATAAAATTCGTTTCACGAAACGGGAATTTCATGTATACAATGTAATCTTGTGTTTACCCCATGTTTCAATATTACGATCTCAAAGCTGATCGCGTTGTTACGAACTGATAAGTACTGAATAAAGCGTTTTCTTTAATCTTTAAATTCGCACGGATTCTATCTTCGACTTTATCGCTGCAACGATAGAAAAAAATCCGTGGAAAAAAAGAAATGGAAGAGGGCAAATATCCAATCAATATATAAGGCCATATGCATTTTTGAAATCCAGTTTCGCTTATTTTGTTAATGTATCTCTTTTAAAATTATTAGTATAGGTGATTAAATACTAATATTCTACAACTGACCTGAAAATTCATAACTGCTTATGATATGAATCCTTTAATGACACACGCACTTCTTTTCCAAAACAAATCTTCTTATTGTTATAATAAGAATATTAAAGGAAATTGTATATAATTGTACGCATTATCAAATGGCAGCTAAATTTTGAATGAAGAATCGAACAATTTAAAATATTCAATTAGTTCAACACATACAAAGTACATTGCATAACATTAAATAATGTTCACAATTATAAAGAATAACAAAATAATATTCACTATTATAAAAAAGCCGAATTAATGTTCATAATCATAAAGAAAGCCGAAATACTGTTCAGAATTACAAAGAAAGCCGAATTAATGTTCATAACTACAAAGAACGCCGATATAATGTTCACTACCATAAAGCCGAAATGAAACAGTCACCATTATAAAGAATGGCGAAAAGAATTTTCAACATTATAAAGAACGTCGAAATAATATCACTTATAAAGAATGTCGAAATAATATCACTATAAAGAATGTCGAAATAATATACTCATTACAAAAGAATCTCGAAATAATGTTCACCATTAAAAAGATGGCCACAAAGGTTTCATTGCTGAGGGCGCAAATAAAAATGATATAACTGAGGGTTGCCATAAAAGACTTAAAGTGATCAAGATACACATTTTAAATCAAGAGCAGCAAACTTGCAAGCAACATTTTTACAACTATCTCTTCTTTAAATCTTCCCCTATCCATATTTTACGAAAAGAACTAAATTAAAACTTAACGAAAGCAACAAACGCGCGGGACACTCAAACAGGCAGACTCTTGAGCAGACCACAAAATGGAGACACATCAAAAACATTCCATTCCCTCAAGCACATGTTTCGCGGAAAAACTTTCTTTTTACCCTCAATTATCGGCCCTAATTATTCTATGAGGTTGAGAACGAACTAGAAAAGCATTGGGGAGGGGGGAGAAACCGGAAATGACGTCTCTTAAAGCGAGCAGCACTTTTTATTTATGATGCCAACCGTGCAAAAGAAGTGAGATGGATTAAACTAAATTAGTTCGCAAACATGTCAAACTTTCTCTAAACATGAAAAGATGCTACAAAGCCGTTTAATTGGGGTGGAAAATTAACTGCAGACCGTAACGGTTGCGGGATCAGTTAAACCAGCAAACGGCAACGTCTGCCCCCTCCCCATAAACTAAAAATAGATTCATTTAAGATTATTTCTGCAATGATATGACTACTGATTAAGTGATTAAAGTTTTCTGCACTCATTTTGAATATGAATGCACTTCATTCTAATGTAAAAAAAAAAAAAAAAAAAAGACAGTTATCAAGCATTAGCATGCATCAAATGACATTCGCTGTATTAATTAATTCAGCTTTTCTAAAAATAAATTAAATTATAGATAAATCTAGATGAATAATGTTTCATAAATATATGATATCGCTTAATTACAGTATTTGGTGCTTAGAAAATTTATCTCGAAATTGCACTTGTCATATATTCTAGCATACCTTGATGATTCATTTTTTCATTGCTACCCATATTTGGTTTAAATTTGATTATATTAAATCCATTTCTACAAATTCTAATTAATACAAAATATTAATTTCACAGATCAATTATATTAAATTAAGAATAAAATAGGTTTTATTTTTAATAAAAGATATAAAAATTATAAATAAATAAATTTTTAAGGAAAGCAGCAAATTTAAAAATTGAGGAGGATCATTCGTTTACAAATACAATGATGTTAATCCCGCCCCCAAAAAAAATATATCATATATTGACATTATTATAATTATATATATATATATAAGAAAAAAAAAAAACTTACTATGCTAGCAAAAATTTGATTTTTTTTTTTTTTTTATAGTATATTAGATTAAAATGCCATTTTAAAAACAGACGATTCTTATGAAAATTGAAAATGGTAATTTTTATTAGAAAAATTGTGGTCAATTTCTTTTATAAAAAACGATTATAATAGGATATTTGCAAACAATTATATTATATTTAAGTATTTTAAGCTTTTGAAAGTAACTATAGAAAGTAAAGAATCGGATGTTGTATTTATAAAAGTATTTAAAACATCCACATGGGTTTTTGTTTGTAGCAAATACAGACGATTTTTGGTTTTGATTTATTACAACAAAATGAAACAGGATAAAGGATGGACACGATAAATATGTAGGTCGGAATGACTTTCCATTGGGCTAAAGAAAGAAGATGGTACGAACTCCCTGATGCAATCCTCACGAATGTTAATTTAAAATTGTGGTAGCACAACTAGTGCAAGATAGAAGTCCCCCCCGAGGTTCATCCAGGATAACGGTGGATTTGTTCTATCTCACCGTTCTAGTAGTGAATGATCTCAGATCAAAGTATCCAACATTCAAAAATAACACTTTGTTTTCCTTTGATAAAAACGATAGTGCGAACGTATGTATATATGTAAACGCCAGTAAGTTATATATATATATATATATATATATATATATATGATGTACATATTTAAGTGTGTTTTCAATATACAATATAGTGAATAATAATAATAAAAAAAGAAATTTCCAGAAACGTTTATAATCACGTATATTATAGATCATTCTTTTCTGTTAACTAGATTTCCTAAAATTCCCACTATTGCTAGAACATAACCCCTAGTTGAAAAAAAAATCCACTACCAAAAGTCACCCTTTGAAAAGACACAGTCACGCCCCTCGCCGCTCCCACGATCGGCCAAGTGAATGGGCACAAGACCATCCCCATCAGCAGAGCCCACCGACAACAAAAGCGCCTGCATCCCTTCCATGTAAAAAAGCAGCGCGTGTCGAGTCGGCAAGGAAAAACAGTGGTCCCATACTTGTAGTAACAACCTTTTCATTGGGACAGAAAGACCTCCCACCACTTGGGATCTTCGTTCCAAAGCTGGTCCACCCTTCATAACCCTCGATCGTCCACGTTTTTTTTATTTTTTATTTGCTAAGTCACTTTTCTGCAGCTGGTGAAAGGAGTCGTTTCCAAATGAATAGGTGCACTGGATGCACCATCTGTATTTCGGAGAAAACTATTCATGTCGTTCAACAAAGCTATCGACCTCTCGCATCTCCCTTCATCATCGCACAGAGTTCATATAGCGAATCAGATTGCCTGGCGCGATTTGAGCCTCGTTTCATAAATCACGCGGAACCAGAAGAAGATTGGATCTTCACTCGGCTGAGGCATGTCCGAAAGATAATGCTTTTACTCTTAAAAAAAATGAAAGGCCAGGTGCCAAAACAAATATCCGAAAGTGATCGTGAACGCATATATTGAAAGTCCAATGATTTTTCTGAAAAATAGGATGATTCAGAAATTAAGACAATCATTAACTAACTCATTGGCACTACAAGTCCATGTTGGACAATTAATTTTGATAAAAACCATTGCTGGATTTATTGAACAGATCTACAACAGCTGTGCTAAATGCTACTGCTTCTGGCTCAACAGCCCATGGTGGGTCAAGGCCTTCTGCACAATGGCAGATTCCAAAACAAGGGATGTTTTATTTTTACTGGATAGTGTTGTCAGCTCTACGCCCAACAATCATATCTACGGTTTAAAGTGGAATTGAACTACTACAAATACCCACAGCACAGCGGAGTCTACGGTATAAAGTGGATTCTGAAACATGTCAAACATCCATGGACATCGTTGGACATCGTTTTCGAACCCGAAACTTGTGGCATCAAACTCCAGAGCGCTAGTCATTCGACCATCAAATCCCCCTAAGACAGTCATTACACGAAGATTATTAATCTATAAATCAATATTCCCTGTTGAATAATCATTAGCCTTGTATAACATTGGTAAAGTGGGAAATGCTACCAATTAAGGGGGAGGGAGATTGTAGCATCAGGTGTATTAGGGGTTGGGGGTGGTAAATCAAAATATAGAAACGTGAAAGCATAAGGAAAAGGGATAAGTTAAGAAAATTTAGAAAAATTATTCATTCGAAGATTTAAAGACTTTTGGCGAAAAGCTGCTTTAGTCTGGTCACTACTTTTAAGAAAATAAAAAAAAAAATAATTAAATTGATAGCCAATTGCGGAGATTTAAGAATGATGTTGACAAAAATGGAGTCGACGATTAATTAACAGCATACCAAGTTCATTCTTCTCATTAACTTTATTTTAGAGTGTATATAAAACAACACGAGCATATAACAAATTTTAAAAAAAAAAAAACTAAAGTTTATTTTATTTAGAAAGAAAAAAGGAAATAAAATCAATTTTAAAATAAATATCATATATGCATATTATGGATATGGTTCATAATTATCATCATTCATTTTTATGAATATAAATTGATTTATATGAATATCAATCTCTATCATTTACATGATTATAAATTCAACTATATGAATATCAATCATCATCATTCATTTATATGAGCATGATTTCATCTATATGAACCAAATTCATATATATGAATATAAATCACCATTCATTTACATGAATCTCGGTTTTAAAAATCAAAATTTTACTTTATTTTCTCATGATTGACGAGGAAGTTTTAAAACTTCAAAACACTTTTAAAGCATATTTATTTAATCTGATAAAAAGGATTAAGAAAAAATAACGTCAGAATTTATATTTAAGAATTTTATTTTAAAACAAAAAAAAAAAAAAAAAAAAAAAAAAAACTTAAAATTAAAATTTTAAACATTTTAACAGTTTTTTATTATTTACAAAATAATTATGCTAATGATATTTCCCTGATGAATATGAATTTATTTTTTTACTCAAATGAAAATGAACTTGATGCACTTTCTACTATATTTTCAATAATTAATCATTTGACTTTTCCGATATGCTTTCACTGCATTTACAAAAGTTCAATTTTAAGGTGAAATTATTAAATAAAAGTAGTAGAATGCCATACGATTTACGAAATAGAGAACTAAATAAAATTTTCATTACTTTTAATGCTTAATTTAATGTGAACTGGAAAACACTGACCTCAAACAATCACATTAAATTGAAGCTATAAGAACTCGACTTTGAAAGATGTTAAAAACATTTATTTCATATTTTTTGTTGAAGGGTCCGTCTACTAATTTGCCCACGTTTCTCAGAATGTACAATTCTAAAACAAATGCAGGATTTACATACAAACAAAGCACTATTTATTATTTTCTTTTCCGCTCACATGTTTGAATAAATTATATTTACGGAGGGTTGTTTTTGGATGATATGTGTTTAGAAAGTGTAATCCATTATATCAATCCCTGTTGTTTTCAAAATGTGCTCTTGTATAAATAGTTTTTGTGAAAGGACAATAGAAGTTTTATATATTTCACACAAACACAATTTTCATCGGAATTCAAGTAAATTACGCAAGTTTGGTAAAAAAATAAAAATAATAAATAAATTTTAGTAAACTTATATTACATCAAAACCCGATTTTTTAAATTTAGAAACAAAAGAAACCAATTCCAAACCACTCACAAACATCCATGCAGCCGCCAGGATTCGAATCTGAATCCTGTGGTACCAAAGGCCAGGGAGATAGCTAATTGGCCATCAGACCACTATTCCTTTACATGAATATGAATTATAAATGAATTCATGTTCATATAAATGAATATCAATCAATATACCTTTGATTGATATTCATTCAATTCCTTCTATTAGCTCACACTCTCCCTATGTATATCTTGTTCAAATTTTCAATCGTTCATAAAATACTTTTATTCATCCACTCAAGTTCAAATACATTTTTTATGAACTTGTAGTGGATGACACTGATGTTAATGCAGTTTTTTCAAATATTAATTCAGTCATTAAATTTAATTAATTTAGTTTTTTTTTTTTAGATTTAAGTTGCATATATCTACCAATAGATGGCGCCAGATAAACTTAAAAAAATTAATGAAAATTATTTATAAAGGAAGCAATATAATGAAAAAAAAGTACGAATTGACTTTAATTTTTTTTTTATATATATTACTTGTTTATATGAATATATTACTGATATGATTGATATTCATATAAATTATTTATTTATAATATTCATATAAATGAATATCAATCATCATTCATTTATATGAATCTTGAGTTTTAAAACTTCAAAACTTTTAAAGGATATTTATTTAATCTGAAGAAAAGAATTATGAAATAATTATTATGAAAAGTAACGTCAGATTTTATATTTAGGAATTTTTTTTTTTTTTTTTTGCTTTTTCTTTTAAAATAAACTTTATAAAAATGTTTGAGATTTTAATTCTTATCTTTTTTTATTTAAAAAAAATTATGTTAACGATACCTCAATGGTAAATATAAATTTGCTAGTTTTGTTCTTAAATGAAAATTAACTTCATGCAGTTTCTACTATATTTTCTATAATTGATTGCATTTGACTTTTTGCGATATGCTTTCATTGCCTTTAGAAAAGTTCTATTTTAAGGTGAAATAATTAAATAAAAATAGTAGTCGTAATATACAATTAATGAATTAGAAAAAAAAAAAAAAAAATTTCGTTATCTTCAATGCTTAATTTAATGTGAACTGGAAAACACTGACCTCAAACAATCACATTAAAATGAAGCTATAAGATTTCGAATTCAAATATTAAAAACATTAATTTCATATTTTTTGTTGAAGAGTCCGTCTACTAATTTACACACGTTTTTCAAAAATGTACAATTCTAAACAAATGCACGATTTACGTACAAACAATGCACTATTTATTATTTTCTTTTCAAATAAATTCTATTTACGGAGGGTTGTTTTTGAATGATATGTGTTTAGAAAGTGTAATCCATTATATCAATCACTCTTGTTTTCAAAATGTGATCTTGTATAAATAATTTTTGTGAAAGGACAGTAGATTATCTGTTTCACACAAACATAATTTTCATTGGAATTCAAGTAAATTATGCAAGTTTTGTAAAAAAATAAAAATAATAAATAAATTTTAGTAAATTTATATTACACCAAAACCCGTTTTTTTTTAAATTTAGAACAAAAAGAAATTGGACATTTTCTTTTTCATTTTTAAAATAACGTGTTATAATCTTTTGAGCAGTTTTTTTTTTTTTAATCAAGTTATGTATATATTTTTAAATTCACTAAATTCCTATTATAATAAATATATTTTTTTTTAATTTCATAGTTTTACGAATACGTGGTCACACATATAATGTAGATTCCCCTCAGTCACACAGCTTAATTCCATATCTAAGAATAATTAATAGTTAATAAATAAATAATAGGAATTTAACCAGCAATTATAAATAATATATATAATCATCATCATCATCGGCACAACAGCCCCATGGTGGGCCAAGGCCGTCTGCCAACTGGCATATTTCGAGACAGACAATGTTTTTCTTTTTACTTGGCAGGGTTGTTAGCCCTACGCCCAACGCTCTACAGTCATATTAGACTAGGACATATGGTTTAAAGTGGATTCAATATATATAATAGCAACAATAAATAAATAATAAAAAGCGGAATAATATCTGTTAGCAATAACTCTTCCAAATAAATTTGAAATAGTTATTCTTAACATATATTATTATTAAAGATATTACAGATATTATTAAAATAATTCATATTTGGAAAAAAAACCCACGTAAAATTCCAACCCAAGAATCGAACCTCTGTCTCCGTGCACTCTAGCTAAAACGCACTATCACAAATAGGCTCCACCATTACTTCATTTTTTAAAGTTTTGTTGAAAGAAAAATGGTGGGAAAATGCATATACAAAATGAAATTTATTCGATGAAATAAAAATTTAAAAACAGGATATATCTGTTTTTTCTAAGTTCTAAATCCTTAAACTATTGGATATCAAAATCATTGACTCATGTAAGCACGTACGGAATTATGACACACCCAAATCGTTCCTACCTATTACATCATATTTTAAGGTTGAAGGATAAATTCACGTAATACTGGTTACCTCCAAGAATAAATTATTTCGACGACACAAAATTCATTTTCATCTAAAACATTGTAGGTTCTGTTACTTGCTGGCACGCATTTCTTAGACAGCATTGATAAAAAATGATTGGAATTATATAAACGTATCCAATATGAGAAAAAGTTGTTAGCTTGTGTTCATTGGATAGCGTGGGGATCACCAAACGTCTTTGACAGCCGTACCTTTCAAGAAGGTTATGTTTCTTCATCGACCACTATTTGCTATTACACAATCATACTAGGACAAACAGAAAAAACACTTATACAAATGAAATTATAATATAGCATGTATTATATCTATAACACTGCTTCCATTAGTTATCATGCATGATGCTGGCAATAATTGAAATTAAATATTGCTAGTACAATGTCTTATACTTTTCATTAACTGCTCATCCTGAATTGACTTAACAAAGCTATCTCCAACCCCTGATTTTGAATCGACATAACAAAGCCATTATAGATTCCTGATCGATTTAACAGAGCCATTATAGATCCCTGAACCTGAATCGACCTTTAATAAAAGCCATTATAGATCCCTGATCCTGAATAGACCCTTAATAAAGCCATTATAGATCCCTTGATCCTGTATCGACACTTAACAAAACCAGTATCGACCCCTGATCCTGAATCGATTTAGCAAAGCTAGAAAAATCGATTCGAAAATCGAAAAATTCTAATCGATTAAGAAAAAGTTACTGACTTGCATTCAGTTGATGAAATTCTTAATACTGAAAATAATAATTTAAATAAAAGAATTTTCTTGGTGATTCAATTCAATTGAAAAGCATAAAAATATTTAAAAAGCCCCAAAAATAATGACAAATGCTTAATTAATAAAGAATGTAATTCCTTATAAAAATTAATCATGCTCATCACCAAATCGCATCAACTATTTCCTTTTGAATAATGACATCTACAACAATTAATAATATAACATGACACACGGATAAAATGATCATGTTTCGTGCTACTACACGGGTATTAATTTCTAATTCATCCACAAAAACACTCATTAATTGCGGGTCGCATTGTGATCTGAGAATTGCACAATCACGAAAGATGATGATTGGCGCATTGTTTGGCGTGGAAAGAAAGCCAAATCTTCCGAAAAGCCACTTCACCCGGGATGAACACATTAAAGTATTTTTATCACCTGTACCTTCTTCCTTAATGAGCTTGTGAAGGATTTTTGCAGGGGTTCATCCTCCAGTGTGCCAGCAATTATGAGACTAAAAACACCAGGCCAACAAGAATATAATTTATAACATCTCTACACGTACACTGATCGTTTATTGATAGGGATTTCACGTGACTGACTTAGAATTTGTGATATGCCCCCAGGGGTCACATATAGAGTTATTCCATACTTCAGATAGACACATGGATAAAATTTCCATGTTTCAGAGCGAGCCGTTGAACTCATTTCTGCCTCCAAGAGTGGGTTTTTAATCACGTCTTGTGCGACATTTTTCCACTTCTGGCTTAATGAAAACGAGTTTTCATCGAGACACGTAAAAGATTCATTAATGCACCAAAAAGTGAAGCATTAATTTTAGAGCCTTATTAAAATATTCTATTCCTTCGCCACATTAGACACAGTTCTTTCACATCACGGCAGCTAAGCCTACAGTCTCTGGCCATATTCTCTTGAACTATTAGAAAATTCGAACAAATGTAAAAATGTAACAAAATTCTTAAATAAACATTCTTTTATTCTTAATAATATTCTTCTACATTATTTACAGTTCTTTTCACATCACACCAGTTAAGCCTACAATCTCTGGACATATTTTTATGACTATTAGAAAATTCTAACAAATGTACAATAAACATTCTTTTCTATTCTTAATAATATTCTTCTGGGGGGTTAATATTCTTCTATTAGTTACAGTTCTTTCACATCACGTCAGTTCAGCCTACAATCACTGGTCATATTCTTTGACTATTAGAAAATTGAAAAAAAAAAATAAACATTCTTGTATTCTTGAATAAACATTCTTTTATTCTTAATTAATATTCTTCTACATTAGTTACAGTTCTTTCACATCACATCAGTTAAGCCTACAAACTCTGGCCATTTTCTTATGACTATTAGAAAATTCGAACAAATGTAAAATAAACATTCTTTTATTCTTAATAATATTCTTCACTGGGTTAATATTTTCTACATTAGTTACAGTTCTTTCACATCACATCAGTTCAGCCTACAAACTCACTGGCCATATTCTTATGACTATTAGAAAATTCGAACAAATGTAAAATAAACATTCTTTTATTCTTAATAATATTCTTCTACATTAGTTACAGTTCTTTCACATCACATCAGTTAAATGCTTACAATCTCTGGCCAATTCTTAATGACTATTAAAAATGAACATTCTTTTTATTCTTAATAAACATTCTTTTTTTTATTTTTATTTAATTTTGAAGATAAAGTTTTAAAACATATTGGTTTTATTTAGTTTTATTTCAGTTTTTTTAAAAAACATCAAATTCTGTTTAAACAAAACTACAAAATTTGCTTTTCAATTCGATTATTATGACTTATAAAATAGAAAATTAAAACTGTTAAATTGATATGACTAATGAATATCTATCGATTTATTATGATGCCTGAATTTGAAATTAGAATGGGACAATTCTTTGTCTATAAGTAACTGTGAAGAAATTTCTCTATCTGAATTCTGCACGATAAGTGATCTCGTATTAAAAAATAATAGCGAAAAAAATAGCACATTAAAAAAATTGTATTTGATATTTGAATAGTTACAATACAGTATTATTATACAGTGATCATAATAATATGGGCAGACAATGTACATAAATTAATTAAAAGTTATTGAATGATCAATATATTTGTTAATAATATATATATTATAATTAACAAATATGACTCAATTTTATTGAGCTTTAACGAGACAACATATTTGCTACTTTATATTAAATTTAATTAACAAAAAGAGCTACAGGAAAAATTATATTAAAACAATCTTGAAACGAATAAAAAAAAATTAAAAGACGATAGCAAATAAAATATTCATACCATTTTATCTTCTAGAATATTCATAAAAACAAAGTATTTTCAAACTCATTCAATCAAATATTTACAAATAATGTACTACATCTATATAAATGCAGGCAGACGATTTTTTACGTGTTTCAGAATGTTTATTTTTAATTACCAGCCATTATTATTTTTAAAAATATAATTTTAAATTAAAAAAAACTTCATTAAAATTTTATACGAATTTTCGCCATAAATGTTAATAAAATCTAAGAAAAAGAATTACATCTCTCAAGTTTTTATATTATAAATTAATTTAACATCCAAATTGTTTTTATTTGTTTTTTATATTTTTTGCGAATATATAAGCAACGTACTGAAAAAAACAACGATTCTTGAGAAGAGTTTTGAGACATAAAAATTGAGGCAATAAAAATTACAATATTTATTTCATTAAAAATAATTAATATTAATTTTTTTGAGGATATTTCATCATCAGATATAAAAACCAATAAATTCAGGAATTTTGAAATAAACACACACACAAAGAGAGAAATCTTTATATATTATGTATATGCATCTCTCTATATATTGTCTGTTTAAGCTAAATTTCTCCAATGTTGAAAATCAATTCTTGCATATAAAATTTCAATGAAAATGTATTTTCGATAGATGGCAATTGTTGTTTTTATTTTATTTTAATATTTATTTCACAAAAAAAATTTTAAAAGATTTTAAATAAAAATTTCAAAAACTCTTTATACACTTTAGTTCAATTCACTGAAAAAAAAAAACCTGATTAAATAGCCAATTATTTTTGCCTGATTATAAAAAAGAGTAAACATTTTCAGTAGAAAAAAGACGTCCATTTCTCAAAAAGTTCATAAATGATTGCATAATTTTAAGCGAAGTTATTTTATATTTGAATTTCGCTTAAAATTATGTAATCATTATGAACTGTTTGAGAAATGGACGTCTTTTTCACTGAAAATGTTTACTCTTTTTTATAATCAGGCAAATAATTGCTGCGCATTGCTAAATCAATATTTACATAATTATAGAAAATCGTAGAGCAATAACGACTTTTAGATAATGCACGCTATATGATAGACAATTGAGAATGATAAAAAACTGAGAATATAGAAAACAAAAATGATTTTATGATTATGCAAAAACAATCATATTATTTTTCTTCCATCAATAAAACCCACCTAAATATAAATGCTGATATTGTATAAAGTAGAAGTGTTCTTTGACTCATGCTATAGGTTTAAAGCAACCATTTTTAGTCACTATTTATAAAAAGCAATAATTATTTTCGCCATAAGAGGCCATTTTTTCTTTTTTTTTTTTTTTTAAACTTCTAAATTTTTGCTCTTTTTTTCTTTTTTTTTTGTGTACAATATTCAAAATACGTCAAGAACGACTATTTTTATTCCAACATATTTCGATTACGTTTTTTTTAAAGGTCTGTAGATTATGTTATTGTGATTTTGAATTTATTATTTATGAACAAGATAATTTAATATTATCCTTTTATTATTTAGTTTATGGATTTTTTAATGGATTATGAGAGTATTTGGAAAGTCTCCAAGTCAATCAAAATAAGATAAATAAATTTTCTTTAATTATATTGAAATAATATAAATTCATTATAATTATTATTATTTTTCCTCAAAATTTATAATTCACGGCTTTAAAAATAGAATGAAAAACAATTGTGTCATTTTTAAAAAATAATTGCAAAGTTTTTTTAATTGTCACTTTTAAATATTGTGGAAATACAGCAAAAGCTTAATTTCCACAAATTCATTCCTGTCAGGCAGTTAGTTGTTTTAGCGGATCAACATCGACTGAAATATTAGAGTTTTAAAAAAAATAAAAACCAGTTTCAGAAAGCTAAAATTTTAAATATTTAAAAAAAAAAAAAAACAAAAATTATCGTTTGCTAAATTAAAAGAATATAAAAATAAGAATTCTTTTTTTGAGAAACAAAAAGATATTAAACGAAATGTTATTTTACAAAATGGCAATAAATTAATATCTTTTAATAGACAGCATTGAAACAATTTAAAATTAATAAACTGCATTAATTCTTGTTAGTTTATTGTATTATTGATCTTGATCGAGTCAATAAAGATTATGAATAATAGTAATTTCTCAAAGCGACCATAATTACCGTAGCGACCATTATTATTTGGAATGATAGGTTATTTTAATTATATAAATTTTATATCAAATTTATAATGTTTATATTAGAGTTCATGAAAGAATTCGTAAAATCGCAGAATAGGGGCTTTAGGTTGGTGTCAAAAAAATTCTTTTCGTCAAAAAGTGAAGTGAATTGAAACAGTACAAGTAATCCAGGTTAATACATCTGGCGACTTATCGCTCAGACAGCGCCACAAAGTCGCCAAATTCCAAAGGCTTCCAATTTGCGATTTGGCTGAAAATTTTTATATCTAATTGCGATGGTTGAAAATCAGTATATATCATAAATATATCGTTAATTCAACTCTAACTTGAGCCTTTCAGAACGCTAGCTGCGTACATAAACCGTGCTGAGTCGCATGGCATTTTAGTTGAATATTCCTCATTTTTAATAAAATCAAATTAAAGGCTAATATTTCTACTATAATTACTATACAAGAGCACGCGACATATTACAAAAAATTAATAATTTGTGACACTAGATAGCAAGGTAAGAGAAATGAATGAGTAGAACACCGTGAAAAATCAAAGTTTTTAAATTTATTTATTCATAAATCTGAAATGAA